>PVJX010008326.1:0-66207 GCA_004027295.1 Dolichotis patagonum
GCCTGTTCATTCAGTGTCCCCTGCAGAGTCAGGTGTGCAAGAGTCACCGAATGAAAAGCTACTGGATTGAATTCATTACTCCTTCAATACCTGTCTCAGATGTGGTCCTGTGGGCTTAGTTTTCCATCTTCTCCCTGGATTATTTCAACTCAGCTAAGTATTAAGTATTTTTGAGCCTCTGAGTCTAGAAATAAGTACTTTGAGATAAATTATGGCTGGGATCAATGTTGTCTCCATGTGGAAATGTTGGCTAGCCTCCTGCTGGGAATACAAGCTTCTACTTGGACTGTCAACTCAGGCCAACATCTATTTTTCCTCTCCTTTCTGTTTTTTAACTTCTGAGTAGTGAAGAGTGAACCCAGGGCCTGAGCACTAGCAACATCCCCACCCCTTTTAAAAGGATTGTTTATTTTGAGACAGAGTCTTGCTAAGTCTCCTGCCTCAGCCTCCTAGAGTGCTGCAGTTATAGTGAGCGCCACCCATCCTGGCTGAGACAAATATTGAGGAGAAATGGTCACAGAGGTTTGCAATAATTGGGACATGGCTGGGGGATGTGAACCGTTGCTTGGCCAACCCTTTCACTGGCCTTGAGATAGAGAGACAGAAGGTGGTAGAAGGAGACATTTTCAAATGCCATATTTACAACCTATGGGGGAAGCATGCCCATTCATGGGTGAGCAGCTGCTTTGCTGATCACACTTCATTCTTAGCCCTCCCGGAGGCCTCTTCCCCAAGGACTTCTCCTGGCGCCCTTTACTGCATCTATTTGACAGTGATAAAACTGCCTTTCTTCAAACGTCCTGTGAAGCACAGTAATTCACTCTGACCTGCCCCCGGGTTGTCCAGATCAGCTTGTCTGACAGTTTTATGGGATCACAGTTATCCACAGCCCTTCCTGAAGGCATGTTCTGTCCAGACAGAAACAATGCACTGCCTAGCAGTTTAATGGGCCTGCAGGGTGCCGTGCAGACCTCCCGGGGCAGAAACACCAGCCCTGCACACTTGTTGGCCACCCCGTGTCCTGCACCATCCCCTGCAGGCAGGTATGCTCCTGCTGGGCACAGGTAAAACTACCTGCAGGTGTCTGGGTCTCTGGGGAGGGGGGTAGCTCTACCCTGTGGTCAATACACAGGGATTGGGAAGAACTGGGAGACCGTGGACTCGTGGGTATGCAAAGCTCTCGTGGAGAGGAGGGGATTCCTCCCCACCAATGGACAGGGGAAAGGGGCTAAAGGAGAGGATGCCAAGAGTCATATTCTTAAAGGTCCCATTATCCTTGCTTACTGGATCAAGAATCACTTGCCTCCATTTAAATGTTTTTATAAAGTTTTTTTTTCTTAATGTGATTGCAAACTGCTTTTTATATTTATTTCAAAAACACTTAAAACTGGGAGAATGAGGGTTCTAGTCTGCCACAATGTGCCTTGGGCAAGGGACAGGAATCTTAGGGATGCTGGCAAGGTAGAGGGCAGCAGGACCTTGCTTGCTTTGGGCAAGGCCAGGGCTCCTGTCCTATCCACATCAGGCTGCTATAACAAAACCCCATAGACCAGGTGGCTTATCGACAACACAAGTTTATGTCTCACAGCTTCAGAGACTGGAGATGTCTCGTGAGGGTTGGCTTCCTAGTACACAGAAGGCTGTCGTTTTTGGTATCCTTACGTGGGATACCAAGGGAGCCCTCTGGGGTTCATTTTACAAGGGTATTATTCTATTCATGAGGAACTCACCCTCATAGACTAATTACCTCCAAAGTCCCAACTCCAAATACTACTAGCACGTGAAGAACTAGGATTTCAACCTGTGAATTTGGGGCACGGAGCAAACATTCATTCTGCAACCAATCCCTAGTTTCTGGAGGATCAAGTGCTTACACTTGAGTCCTAACTGGCTGTTACTCCCTGTTCCAGACATACATGCCACAAAAACAGCCAGCCTACTGATGACTGCCACCCAGGGCACAAAATGTTGCTGGGCTGAATCAAATCATTAGCAGGAGCAATGCACCCAGAGAGGACTTGGGCTTGAGGGAGTCGGGTGATGTGCATCTCTGTCCCTCTCCTCTGTCCAAACCACAAAAGGAGCTCACCTAAAAAGAGCTGTTCAGGGAGCATGTACACATTGGGTCAGATCCTATTCCATCTCAGGCCTCTGGGCCACAGTTCCAGCCTCTGTTGGGGGACGGAGAAGAAGAAACGAGTGCAAAACTGAATACTTAAGATTGGAATGAACTGCTCTAAAAACTCAAAGAGATCAGAAAGTTCTTTCTCTGAATCAGGTTACAGTCAAACTTTTATGTATGGATGCTTTTAGTGTGGTTAGGAGAAGATGGAAGAAATACAGCCGTCTTCATGTTTATTCCTAAGTTGAGACTCTTCAACCAGTCATGCGGGCAGACTAAGGATCTGTGGCCATTCTGTCCTCGTTGGCAGCCTGAGACCTGGTCACGGAACCACAGAGAAAGACCTCAAGGAAGCTTAGGAAGGAGCTTTGAAAATTTACAGAAAGTTCCTCAAAGAGACTGACTTGTGGGCAAAAGAGTTCTGAGCAGGGACACAGGAATGCCAAGAGACATTCAGCGGTGGGAACTGAAGCAGAAAGGGCTAACAAGTGTTACACATGTCACAGCAGGCCATGTGCTGGCCACAGTTACAAAGGGACAGACACTGAGCACAGGCAAAGCAAGTGGCTGGGCACAAAGAGGACATTATGCAAAGAAAGGCAAGGAGGCCGTGCAAGGAGCTGGCCCCTGCCTCGCCATGGTGCCACTGGGCTGCCCTGGGCGCTTCATGCATCTTTGAAATGTGATGCCTAGAAAGCCATGACTCCTGTGGGTGGAGAGGTGACCGTAGTTCAGCATCCCCAGGAGGGAATACTCCAGAATAGCCCTTGCATTTTGATCACTTTGGAGCCTCAGGGTTTCCTCAGGGTTGCTGGGAGCCACTCTCCTGGTGATGTGGAGCAGGGGTAATGGGAGTCCAAGGCCAGGTGAGGAGGAACCTGTGCCCGAGCCTCATCTCCTGCTTGTGTAAGGAGAAGGGCACAGGGAGTGGCATAACAGCCCTAATTTCTATTCTCATTGCGATTAGGTGCGTATTAAGTGTCCTTTCATGTCCTGGTCCCCAGGAGGAGGCTGGGCAGGGTGAGAGGAGTGTGAGGGCAAAAGGCTGGAAAGGAAATAACTTGTAGTGTCTTCCGGGTCAGATTCCTCTTGTGCATCTGAAACCCTTTGTTACACATTAGCCAGGGTTCTGTCAGCTCATTTGACAGCAGGAGAGGCTAAGGCTGGAGGAAGAAGGAAGGCTAGTGGGTTCCTGCTAGGTGCCCAGCTTGCTCTGGGTGCTGTTACATCCATTTGCTGCTCAGGAGATCAAGGCTCAGAGAGGACCAGTTTGCCCCAGGGTACACAGCTCCCAGAGGGTGGAGCTGGGATTGACACCCAGAAGAATCTGTGTACAAAATCTGAGCTAATTCCGCTCCACAATGAGAACACAAACATGCCCTGCTTGCTTCTGGACTCCTAGGCCAGTGCTGTCTCTTGGGCCCATTCGTCCTTAGCTCTGCTCAGAACCTCCAGAGGCTGCTAATTTGGGGGTGATGGCAGAGCTCTTGGCTGCTCAGGACCCTCCCACTTCCAGTGGGCTCGCACTCAGCGCGGGCTGGACTTTCTTGAAAGGAAGGGCCCTGAGAGCCGTTTCGGGGAGGCCAAACGCCTCAGCTCTCACATCGCCTGATTCCCATCTGGAGGAACTGGCTCCGCTTTGCGTCTCCAGCTTCCCACCTAGGAGCTTGGCCATTTGGCAAGGGCTGTTGGCCCGTGAGCCTCCTGGCCAGCACCATACACTGGTGCAGGACGGGTGCCTGACCCACCAGCCTATCTGGGAAGCCCCGTTCCCCCTGGACTGTGTGGCTGTTCCCCAGCTCTGGGGGATCAGGGGTTCGATGCTCTTATTTCTGTGGCTTGGGAAGATGGGTGGAGGAGGAGGTGGGAAAGGGTTAACCTCATTTTGGCTGCCGTTCCTTTTTGGCATCTGCAAGTCAACTTAATAAGATCTCAGCTTTCCTGTTGCCTCCCCAGTGAAACAGAAACCAGACCACAAGGGGGTCTGGAGATAGTTAACCCTCGGTGCCTCCTGGTGGGCAGCAGGGCCTCCTCAGAGACAGCACCAGGAAGGACTGCTGGAAACTGCCACACTGGGTTCCTCCTGCACTGGGGTGAGGGAATTTGGGGGCACTCTGAAGGTCTTGTTCCAAGCAGGAAGAAAAGATGCCGGGTGCTGGGCTCCTGGCTCTCCTGCCTTTATGTCTCTGAGCTTTAGACAAGTCTTTAGTCTTGTCTCTCAGGACTGTTTCAGGCACAGCACAGAGCGTGCCCCGCTCAGTTGCTGTGATCTGTGGTGATTTCACCCGTGGCCTACTCCTGAGCTCTGTGTGACTCCTGGTCTCTTCCTGGTGCAGGCCACCTCTGGGTCATCTCTGGTCAGTCCCAATTCAGTCTTCCACTCTCAGCTCGAATATCTCTTCGTCCAGAAACCATTTGGCACCTGGAGAGGAGCTGTCCTTGCGGTCTGGTCTCCTGGTGTCCAGAACATTCCCTTTCAGACAGGTCCTTCCTCCCTTCCCTTGCCTACCCTCACTCTCCTGCTCACCTGTGGGCCAGGGGTGCAGGGGCTCCTTCACCTCCGAGCTGAGGTAGAGAGTCCCTCAGGTGGGGCCTCTACAGGTGGGAACACCATCCACAGCGTCAGAAGGGAAGGGGAACAGGGGGCAGGTTACCAGGTCACCAGGTGCCTTCCGGGAGCCATGAGTTGGACAGTTTGGCCAATCCCGAGGTCGAGGCTCTCCTGCCAGAACCTTTTTCCTCTCCATGGTGGTTTTCATTATTTTTCATTCCCAGACTATTTTGGAAGCTGGCTGCCATGAGAACAGTCTTTGGAAAACCCCAGCCTCTTTTCTCCTCCTGCCCCCACCCATTCCCTCTTAATTGGTTTTTAGTTCCCTGGCTTTCAGGCCGTCTGTTTACTTTGATTGCAACTCCACAGAAAAAAATCTTTAATGAAGCAGCTTGCAGGGAGGGCCATTAGCAGCAGCCGCCTCGAGGGAGGGAGGGAGGAAGGGAGCTGGGTGGCGCCTGGCCTGGGCCTCAGCCTCAATAGCCCGGGGAAGAGGCCAAGGCCAGGCAGGGATACGGCTGGTTCGGGTCAGTCCTTCTTCAGGTACAGTCCGGAGATGAAGGAACAGAGTGGCCCTCCTAAAGTTGTCTGCAGCCTCAGTCAAGATGAAGCTGCCCAGAGAACCCCCAGGGGTTCCCCCCTCCTCCCAGAAAGGTGTACGCTGAAAATCGTCACCCTACAGATGAGAGGGTGAGGCCCAGAGAAATCAAGAGTCTTAAGTTACCAGGCTGGCAAACTGTTGCATAATAAGTCCCATTAGATCAGGGACTTATCCTAGGACCCATCACTTTTTCCTTGGAGGAAGGTACTAATAGTTTCCCAAGTGTTGCTTGTCCTTGGCTAAATCAGTAGTCAGTGGTCCAGGCTGAGCTTTCTCAGTCCCTGGCTTTCTGGAGCAAATGCCTGCTTGTTTTGTGTTTTGGTCTTCCCATTTCTAAAGCAGCAACTAGACCTGACATGATTTATAGATCTTCTTCATACAAGAAAGAAATCGCATGTGTCCAAGAGTCTTGTAAACAGGAGATGTTATTATTCTAATGCGGAGTACGGAAAGACCCACACTGCTTCCTTATGGTTGGTGAGCCCATTTGCAGGGTGGCTTCCACAGACATGGTTAGTTTTCCCTTCAACACGGACTTCCTTCAGCCAGAGCCATTCATCTGAGGAGCAGAGATGCATGGAGAAATTGTATCAAACTTCTATAACTGAAGCTCTGAGGAATGTTGGGGTGGGCGCCAGCCACCTTCCCCGCTTTACCTTCTGTCCACAGGCGCTGCTTTTTTCCTGTTCTCTAACATGGGGCGTATACTGTTTCCTCAGAATGGGGGTCTCCCTCTCTGTCCTGGTCCTAGCTGGCTCTCTAATATACACTCAGCCGCTCAGTGATCTCTCTTTTTCAGTGGCTGGCCTGGGAAGATGCTCTTCTGGCCAGAGAAGGTCAGAAAGGGGCTTGTGGGAGGGCTTCGTGTTCCTAATAGGAATGACACACGGGAAAGTCGGGTTTAATTCTTCCTTGGCTGTGCTCCTACACTGGTTCCCTGGGAGTCATCTTGGCCCCAAAGGAGGTCAGAATGAGGATGAAGCCATCACAGGGAGGGCTGCAGAGTGTCTGAAGATGTTGCACACTAGCTAGAGTGGCCCTGTCTGGACTTTCCGCTACTTCACAGCATAAATTGCTTTGTTATTTAAAGTAGTGTAAACTACTGTGCTAATTTTGGTTCTTATCTGATTTTGGGTGATTGATTGTTTATTAGTGTCTCCCTGCTTGTGTCTTTATAGCTGCACCAGTCTTTGGGCCCATGGAAAAAAGAAACAAACATTTCTGGTCACCACATGAACCTATCAGTTAGAAATTATATCTGTCTATTAAGATAAATCATAAACAAGGAAGGGGTCATTTTTCTTACCTGATAAGAAGTCTGGAGATGAGCAGTCCTGTTAGATACAGCTGTTCGAGGGAGCCATTAAGGATCAAGATCCCTGCTATCTGCTTGTTCTGCCTTCCTTGATCTACAGCTTTTGTTCTTCTGGTCACAAAGTGGCTGCATCACTTCTAGGCATCACATCTGACTCCTGGGAGAAGTTCAAGATTAATATTGAACCACTGTGGCTTTAGGTGGCTAGCATTAGATGGTCTGCCTCAGGTGGGGATCCTGTCTTGTCCACCACTATGTCCCCAGCACACAGTGAGGTATATTGAACTTCTGGACACTGAAAAAAAAAATTCTTGTTAAAAAAGAAGAAGGCATTTTGCACAGTGTACAGCTTGACCAACTCCTTGTTCTCCCCTAGGTCTTGCCTTGCGCTCTAAAACAGGTTTTGTCCTCCCTCCATCCTAGTGGGGGGGTGTTGAAGAGCCAAATCCCTGAAGACCCCTGTGAGATGCTATCCAAGGTATCTCTCACCCTCCAGCTGTCCAGAGGTTAGGGGCCCAGGCTTGGCATAACAATGTCACCAAGAACATCAGTGGCGTCTCATGCTTCTGCTCTCACATCTTCGGGTCACACATGATATTCTCTCAAAGTGGGTGCTGGGAACCCGCTATGCTTTTCCACATCGCTTTCTACTACAGATGCTCAACCAAGGTGGGAAGCAATTGTATTTGGGGAAGCAGCAAACAGCATGTGCCATTATTTTGTTTGAAGACCAGGGATTGGGCCTTGGAGAGATTGAAGGACTTGCCCAGTGCCTCATAGAAGACAAGTAGCAGAGCCAGGAGCTGTGACTCTAAGGCCCAGTGATTTCCATTCTGTTGTCTTCATGGTACAACACAAAAGTATGAGCTGCAGAATATGTGTGGGGCTGGATAAGCTAATTCAGACCCAGGAACATCCATCTCAGGGACTGATATTCCTGGTGCTACAGGCACAGGCCCTCTGGGTTTGTAACTATTTCCCCTTGACAATGGATGTTATTGAGTAGAGATGGGGTAGAATGGAAAGAAAGTGCCATATGCCTTTATATTAAAACTTTTAAGTATAACATGCACTTAGTACAGTGTGCAAATAGCCATTGTGCTGAGTAAAAGCAGTTTGGCTATTTTGGTTCTTTATATATATGGAACTATACAATATACACTCTTATGTGTAAAAATTTTTTTAAAGAATTAGGTTGGTGAGACCTAGCCATGTGATTGTGTGAACTATAGTTTATCCAGTCCCATTACTGTATGGGACTCCATTTTATAGATACGCTGTCATTTATCTATTTTATGTTGATGAGTATTGTGAAAAACTTCCAGTTTTTAAATAGTACAGTAAGTACTACTATAAGCATTGTGAACATGTGGGAAAGTCAGTTGGATATATAAGTTAGGAATGGAACATCTGGAGGATAGGGAAGGTCTATATTTAATTTTAGTAGATAGGGATAAACCATTTCCAAGACAGTTATACTGATTAATACTTCCCCCACTATGTAAGCACTCCAGTTTCTCCATATTCCTGCTAATGCCTGGTACTGTTAGTGCTTTTAACTTAGCTATTATGTTTAGTGTATGTAATGTATCTCATTATGGCTTGGTTTTCATCTGTATTTCCTGATTGCCTAAGGAAACTAAGCACCTTTTAATCTTTTTTTTTTAAATAATTGAAACATGATCACTTTATTTATTTAGGTATTAATTTTGTACCAGGGATCAAACTCACAACCTCATGCTTGCCAGGCAAGCGCTTAGGCCACTGAGCTAAATCCCCAGCACCTTTTAATCTTATTGGTCATTGACATAGCTTTATCTCTTAACGCCCACCTTATCTTGAAGGAGAGAAATGGGCAGAGGCCTTCTGTGAAGGTGTGTGGCTTCCAGATGCGGGAATGTTTGGAAGCCATGCACACGATACTGTAGTGGTGGTCACACCTGCAGGGTTGTGGGGCACATGGGCACACAGTGCACAGGACAAACTGCCTTGCTTCTGGTACTTACCAGATGCCACCTTTTGGGGAAGTATCTCAATTTCCACCTTTGTCAAGTGGAAGAATAATGCTAACTGAACAGGGTTGTTGTGAGATTTATTTGGTATCAGGTGCAGTATCTGGCACAGAGTCACACAGAGATCAATCATCTACCGTGTTGAGCCCAGTAAGTGACAGCCGTTACCGCCATGTGGAATGATGGCTGAGCGAGAACCAGAGCAAGGCCCATGGGTTATGCAGTCCCAACAGCAGGATGTCCTGTGCCTTGCATAAGACTTCCCTTTTATGCCTTGCTGCTCCCATGCCAAGTTTGCCTTCAGAAATCACCAGTACTTGCCTTCCTTCTGATATGTTGCCCTAAGAACTTCTGAATCCATATGTGGAGTAAACTAAAAAACACTTACTTCTCCTAACAAGATGCTATACATAAATTGTGGGGCTGGGATGCAGCTCAGTGGTGGAGCGCTTCTGTAGCATGCATTAGGCCCTAGTTCCTTCCACAGCATTGTTTTAAAAAAAATTTATGACCTTAGTGTTTTACATCTATTATAGCAGCTCTCTGAAACTGCAAGAGCTTTCCACAGTTTAGATGTGATTCATCTAACCTTACCTTTGTCTTCTGTTTTATCATAAATTGTATTGATCCATGGGGGAGATGGACAAAATTAAGTCACAAAATTAAGAACCACTTCCAAGGATGGGCAAAGTTAAAGTCTTGCTAGGATGTTGGTCCTCAGGAGGTGAACCTGATGAATCACCAACTGAAAATGTTGCAAGTTTGATTTTTCCTCCATCTTGACTCTGTGTTCTTGAGAGCTGATTTTGGAGACAAAAGGATCCAAATGCCCATTCGGTCAAGGACTGCAGTGGGAGCCAGCCAGGCTGTGGCTGGAAGTCTGAGGCAGGAGAGGCAGAAGTAACACATTTGGCTGACCCTTACCAACACTTGCTCAAGTCTACCCCTCAGCCAGACTGGACATCCGCCCTGTAGGACTCTCACCATAACCCAACTTCTTTGGCGTAATTTGCGGAATAGCACACATCACCAAGAACAGCCTGGAATCACAGTGGCACAGTGGTGCATTGTAGCATAACCAAAAATTTCCATCACAGAGGTGCTATAGATAAGAATCCACAAACTTTTTATGAAATCGCAAGATAGCCGGTATTTTAGGTGTTGCGGACCACAGAGTTACTGCTGCTCATTGCTGAGCCCTGTTGCCACGGTGGTGTAGAAGTGGCGGTAGGCAGTACAGAGGCAAGCGGGCAGGGCTACAGTCCAACAAACTGTGTTTACGAAAGGCGGCCACGAGTCAGCACTGGCTTGTGAGCTGTAGTTTATGGAACCTGCTCCAGTATATATCTCACCTGCCAACAGCATCATCTTAGCAAAACAGTAAAGGTGAGGCATGGATAGGAGTCAAGACCTCCAGGCCTATTTGAAAAGCTCCTATCCTCTGTGATTGAACTTGGACATGTTCTCCTGTCTTTGTTTTTGTCTGCATGTTTATTTTCAGATTTCTTGAAGAGTCTTTCTGTCAAAGATCATTTAAAAAGTCAGTCAACTTTGTGTTTCTGTTATGGTTTGTGTCTAGATGTCTCCCAAAGGCTCATACTGTCATGGGGGCAGGCTGCTAGAATTTGTGATTGAGTCTATTGCTGCAATTATGGATGTGAGTGCTACACCCACCCTAGGGTGGGTAGCCTACATACAATATAAGGGACAGGAAGAGTCTCTTCTTCTAGCTCTTTCCCTTTTTGCTCTTGTTGCTTGCACTGTCTTGCACCACCATGAACTGTTGCTCTCTGCCATGTACCAGTCTGCCTTGGAGCCAGCTGAGCATGGACTGAAACTTCATGAACTGTGAGATAAATAAACCTTTCCTTCCCTAGTTTTGTGCATCAGGTATTTTGTCTCAGCAACAAGAGAAAAGTAGCCGAGACCGTTTCTTACTAGAGACGTCTCAATCTACTGTTGTAGCAATTGGTGTCATTTTTGCTGTGATGGTCACTAATGCAAGACATTGACACTTACTCAAAATTTCCTCTGTCCACACCACTTCTCAGGCTCAGGCAATGTAGAAAGAACCAATGGAATTCCTGAGATGAGTTAGTAAAAGTCAGAACTACAGTATTTAAATTTCCCTGGTCCAAAGTCCTACCTTTTGTCTTAGCAAAAATGCAATAAATTCTTTTGAGAGTTCATGAGTACTATCCTTAGGACTGGTGTCAGACCTACCCAAGAATCTAGGCATAGCATCTCGGATCCTAGATTCTGCCCTAGACTGACCCTGGAAGCAGCCAAATATCACAAGGGATTCATACAATATGTCAGTTTTATTATCAATATACCCTAATCAATTTCAGAATAGCCTGAAATTTATAATTGGTATGAACGCCAATGATTATTTTTTATTATTTTTTAATTTGGGGGGTTGTTTTTTGAGACAGGGTCTCACTATGCAGTTCAGATAGGACTTGAGCTCACTTTGTACCCCAGGCTGGTCTTGAACTTGCAAAGATTCTCTTGCTTCAGTCTCACAAGGGATTATAGGTGTGAGCCACCACGCCCCGTTGATTTATTTTTTAGAATAAAAGATTTTTCTACCTAAACATTGAAACAGTATCCCTCTTTTTTAGGGTGTTAAGATTTTTGAAACTTTGATTACAAATATTATACAAAGTGTTTAAAAGCATTCTTTATTCTGTACACAAAGCTTATGTTCCTATTACTGTGGTGTTCAAAAAACGGCACCTTGGAGGGCAAGGCAGGTTAGAGTCTGGGGCTGCAGAGCCAGGCCCTATTCAAAGGTGTCAGACTTCTTTCCCTGGGCAGATAAGTAGTTTCAAGAGAGAAGAGGTCACACAGAGACAGATCCCTCTGCCCTCCTCTGCGGTGTGGAATTAGGCTCAGTCCTCTCAGACTTGCTGACCCCTAACTGACCCTTCCAAATCCAGATAATCCTCTGGGGGCCAATCCACAAACCTATCACCATCCACTCTATGAGAGCTTGCAAATCTCCAGGACTGGGAGAAAGGAGAACAGGGTCCTTTGAGACTGGCCCCCGTTTGCTGGTCGGGATGGTCTCGTAAGTTAAGAAAAGGTCTGGCTGGACTGGGAAGCTAAAGGGTCTCTTTTTGTTCCCACAGTGGAACTGTTGAAGAAAGAGGAAATTCATTTAGAATTAGCCACCAAATACACACACACATACACACACACATGCGATTCGCTTTGTTCTTTGGGGATCTATTCTGCAGGGCTAGGCTCTCCAAAGGGAATGCAAACAATGGCACGAGGGTATGCAAAGGTAATGGAAACAAGAGGGAGGATCAGCTCCAGAGAATCTGCAGCCAGTTCCCAGACAGCAGCCTGACTGGAGGGGAGACCTACAGAGACAACCTTAATCCCCGTCCCCAGAGAGTCCTGCCCACTGGGCTTTAGCAAAGCCATTGTGCTTCTTCTCTTTCCTGAAGAATTCTGACCAAACAGCCCCGAGCCTCGAGCCTTGTGAGGCAGAGCGCAGAAGGCACCCCTCACCCTACCCTAGCTAGACTGGTGCCTTTGCACATCTCATGAGCTCTGTGTCCTCAGGGCTGGAACCAAGCTGGTGTGAGGAGCAGGCTTTGTTTGGGAAGAGAGCCTGCATGACTCAGAGCCAGAAAGAAACAGCATCACTGAATTCTACCCCTTCAATGTCCAGAGAGGCACACTGCAGAGCAGAGCGGGGCAAGACATCACATGGGACCTAGCGCATTTCAAGCCACACTCCTGACTTCCAGTCTAAAGCCCAGTGGGCAGGTCTCTATTCCCCGAGCACAGCCCGGTGGGGATGGGTAATTTACTGTTTGCGTTCATGCATTCATCTGTGTGTTTATTGAATAGCATAGATCCCTGTGGGGAATCTATAGGAGCCTTCAGGGAAATTTACTCTACAAACTTTGCACTCTAGGAACTTAAATTCTAAATGATATACACACAAACATACATGTAGATGGGCACACGTGTGCACACACACACATGCACATCAGGAATAATTAGGTTCTAATAGAGAGTTGTACACAGTTCTTTCTACAGTGAGCTATAAGACAGAAAGTGTCCTCAGCGAGGAGTGGGTATATGCCGGGTGGGGATCCCCAGTGACTCTCAGAGCGCTTCCTTATCCTGAGTCGAAGTGACTACCCATTTTGTTGCCTCTCCTTTGTGCCCCCTAGAACTGGGCTTTCCAAATTCTGGTATTTTGGGGATAAAGTTCAGTTGATTTGAATTGAAATGGGACTTTGGAGACCGAACTGGGTTCCCCTTTAAGTGTGAGACTGAGGTAATGGGGGCTAGAGGAGAAACTGAGGGCCCCATTCTGCTTGGTCTGCTGGGATAAAGACCCTCTCTAGAGCCTGGGCCCTGCCTTTCTCTGGGGATTCAGGTTGTCTGGAGCTTCTGGAGGAAGCTGTAAATGAAAATGCCAATGTCCAGGTTGCTCTGGGTTGGTGGTATGTCCAGAGCAGTGGCAGTAGCAGGCAGGACATTGTCACCTACAGAATTATTGCTCTCCCAGACTCCCATGCCAAGAGAAGGAGGAGCATCGCTCCGCCTCCAACCTCAGGGTTTACATTGAGTGAAGGGAGGAGGAACAGCCTCTCAGTTGAAAACATAAGCAAAGAACAAATCCAAGACAAGAAGTGGAGTGAGGTTTGGCCCATGGGAATCATCACATGCATAACTGGTCTTTCCCACCAGAATAAATAAATACATTCACCCAGACTGGCCACCAGGATGCCACTAGCAATGCTGCCATCTCTAAATTTCAGAGCTCATCTTGAGGACTTGCCTTTTGAGCCTCAGCACATTGTTTTGATTATCCTCAAAGGGCAAATCTCTACCCTTTGTGGGTGAATAGAATTTTTGGAAATTAGGGACCTAGAGTCATCCCCAGCCAATGAAATGTAATACACTCCATTCCATTCTGTTCAATTCATCCCAGACTGATTGGATGCCTGCAGCAGCTGAGACACTGTAGTAGACTTTGGAAAACAGATAAATCCCAGCTCTGCCCTCTTAGAGCCACCATCTTAGCATGATGGCATCTTAGGGAGGGTATGGGACACACGCTGGGCATCAGGCTACTCTGAACAGTCCATGTAGCTGATCTCATTTAATCCACATGATAAATTTATATAGTAGGAGCCATTATTATCACCAAATGATAGATGGGAGAACAGAGGTACAGACCCAACAAGAAACTTTCCCAATTAGTGAAAAGCAGACCTGGGATTCCAACCCAGGCACTCATACAGGGAGTCTTGTTTGAGTAAGAATAATATTCCTTCCACTAGCAGCGTGGAGAGACTTGTGGGCATGTGAAGTTTGTCCTATTTTTCCGAAACATGTTGTGGCCACCTGCTCATAAAGAGACCTACAGGTATATATACTCTTGACTCGGTTTTTTTATTTCTAGAAATTTATCCAAAGGAAATAATCAGAAACATACATCAAAGTGTGTAAAGGGAGATGACCTATATGTCCTTTCGTAGGGGCTGTTTAAATAAATCACAGTATTTTTTTTTTTTCCAGCATTGGGGATTAAATGTTGGCACTGAGCTGTATCCCAGCCCTTTTTTATTTTGAGATAGGCGCTCCCTGAGTTACTAAATTGCTCAGGTTGGGCTTGAATTTGCCATCTTCTCCCAGAGTACTGGGATTACCTGTGCTACCACAACTGGTCTGCATATAATAAAAGATTATGCAGCTTTTAAAAGTAAAAATCGTGCCTTCCACTCTTGATTTGTGTTTCAGGAGTGCACTGCAGAAGCATCAGAGAGGCCTGTGAGAACAGGAGGCTGGGCCCCCCGGGACAGCAGGAGGTGTCACTGTCACTAGGACCCTGGGTGGCTCTGAGGGAGGCAGGGAGGCATAGCAGAGGTGGGCCCTGCAGAGGGGGAGGAAGATTCCGCCCCAAATATTCTTGACTGGAAGGAGGGGTGGGTGCTCTGGCGAGTGGACAGTGGGGCCCTGGCACTGGCTCCAGGTTCTGGGTTTAAAGAGCTTTAAAAGCTTATTAAAAAGGTTCCTTAGACATCAAATGGCTCTTAAAAATCAATATTTTGATGATTTAAGTGCAAGGGAATCAGAAACATATGGATCAAATTGCCCTTCAAATTATATACACTTTTAAAAAGGGGGGAGGGTTGGTCTTTAGTAAATACCAGATATTTGAAGAAAGATAGATGTCTTCACCTCCAGACAGAGCTCTGCTAGGTCACCTTGAAGAGTCCCCGGAGGAAGTCAGTGGGAGCGGGACCAGGCCAGAGGATGAGGTGTGGCAGGCCCTCACCCCAGAACCTTCCCTCAGGCAGAGCTGTGAGGGTAGCTGTGTGAGTACACAGATTCCCTCCCAAGCCCTCGGTCTGCTGAGCCCCAGAGCAAGGGGGCCCAAGACACAGCAGCGGGAAAACTGTGGCCCATCTCAGTTCCCTCTCAGCTCGAGCCACCCTCTATTTCCTGCCTGCATTCCTGCCCCAGCACTAAGTACCACCCAGGATGGGAACTGTCAGTCTGGTGGGGACACAGAGGTGGTGATGCCACGGTGCTCTGACCATCTCTGTAGCTGTGAGGGCCTCCTGTGCCCCCTTCATTCTCGTGGAGGAACTCTGCTGCCAGAGCCTTTACAGAGGACACAAGCCATAGCTGGTGGCCTGGTGGCTCCAGAGGACACTGGAGTGGGGATATCTTGTTCTTCCTTCCAGCCCCTCCAGCTTCTCTGGTTCAGGCCCTGTATGGTTCCCCATCACGCTGGTCAGGGCTGAATCTGAATGAGTTCTGTAGAGGGAGGATTGTGACTCAGTAGGTCCCAGGATGTCCCTTGGGTACCCAGCTCTGTGACAAGACCTACTGTGGTCTGAAATCTGCCTCTCCTCCTTGGACTCCCTGAGTCTCCACTTCTGCACCAACGAACCAACTGGGCCAGGAGCCTGTGACGCCTTGGGACAGGGCTGGTTCTCTGTTCAAGCCCTATGAATGGCTTGGGGAGCACTGGTCTTTCTCCCGGCATCCTCAGTGCCTGGCCTCTGAGGTGGCTCTCTGCTGTGGGGCTCCCTCTCCTCCCCACCTACTCCCGCCAGGCACATGTTCATTACAGTGATTTCCACTTCGGTAAAGAGGTTGGTCAGACAGAGTTGAGGCTTGGGTAGCTCCTGCCTGTATGTAGATGGCTGTGCAGTCTGAGGAGGGAGGAAAGGGGAAAGAACATTAGAACCAGAAATGAGGAGGGGTGGGCAGGGCTCCAACAGGGATGAGCCAACTGCTGACACCTGAGGTTGGCTGGGCACGGGCCTCTGGGACAGATGACCACCAGCACCTGGCCACGGGCAGTGTGACCAGTGTTAAGAGAGCTGAGGGAGATAAGCCAGCCAGGTCAGCTGGTCCTAGATTCTTCACAGCCCTCTCCTCTGGAACATCTTTAGGAGTTCTGCGGATCGACCACAGGCCTGGGGTGGAGTGGGGAGAGAAGTTAAAAGTTGGGGAATGCATTGGCATCTGGGTGGGAGAGAGTTGGAAATGGGGGGGCTCCCCTACTGAGTACCTCAGGAAAGGGGCTGAGAATTTAGTAGGTGGTAAATTCCTGAGGACCACAGCCACCTTGGCTGGACAAGTTGGTGTGCAGCCTGCAAAATTCAGAGGAAGCTAAGAAGGAAAGTACAATTTTCTCTTCAGCGCCAAAGACAGGAAAGGCAGTGAGAAGTAAGGCCCAGCTCAGGGACCCTGCTTCTGAATAAGTGCTTCTCCCTGTCACCTAAGCTCTAGTCTGCAGAAATCACATAGTAGGAAGAAACAAGACACTGGAACTCAGCCCAATGGCCTTGCCCTCATCTTCTTACATCAGTTCATCACACCCCTCGCCCACTTCCTCCTAAATGTCTTCCACATCTGTCTTCTTGTCTGCATCCCTGCAGCCTAATTCTAACCTATCAGTCCCGAGTGTGGTCATAGCTTCCTAATTTGTCTGGTCTTGTTTCCTTCCCTTCCTGCACATTTCCTGTGGCATAAGCTTTCTGAAATGCAAAGCCCCCTCTTCAAAGTCCATCAAACACCCCACTGCCTACCCAGTGTAGCCCTGGCTTCTTAGATGAGCCAATCTTGCCCTCTAAGACCTGGTCCATTCCCTCCTCCAACCCTTTCTTAGGTTGAACCTGCTGATCCAGCCCTTGTGAAGCCTTGTCCACCTCCAGCTTCCCCAGGCCCTCATTGAGCTCTATGTCTCTGCACACTCTTTTCCCTGTGTCGATCTGATCAGCCCCTCTCCCAACCCAGCCTTGGCCTCCTGTGAGGGGCTGTTCCCCACACCCTCAGCTCTGGCAGCCTCTCTCAGCAGGGTCTGAGCGTGCTTCCCTGGCATCCTTCTCCAGTTTCCTCCTAAAGGTGTAGGTGCACTGTGAGGGCAGGTGTGACCTCTACATTCCCAGCTCAAGGCCTAGGAAATCTTAGTGGAGAAGAGGTGTGAACCACCATATATATCTAAGTGGAACCTGTTAGCCAGCCGTGACCCTCCTTTGAGGTCTTATCTCGTACAATCCCCTGGTGCACCTTGGCCACCAGGTGTCTCTTCTTAGAGTATCAAAATGCAGTCCAAATGTGAGATTTGTTTTGGTTTTGGCTTTGGCTTTGGCTTTGCTTCTTTTTAAAGTTTGGATTTTTTTCTGGTGCAGCCCAGGATGGGAATAGAGGGGCCTCTGTCGTGGAGAGAGTTCCACAGAGGACAGCAACCACTGGTCCATATGAGGGGCCGCACACCCAGGCCTGGGTTCTCAACCTGGCTCCACTTACCTCGGTGCTGTGATAATTCAGTTTTTAAGTCACTCCAGAGAGTTTGTTGAACACCTACTGTATGCTTAGCACTATTCCATGTGCTGGGATACCTGCTAGATAAAACAGAGTCAGGCCTTTTTCTGTAGGAATTCATAGTCTGGTGGGGAAGACAGATAACACGTAAGTACATATCAAATCAACTTGTCCCCAGAGGGAAAGAACGGGGGAACTATGAGGGACCACGTGCTTCAGACAGGTGGGCACACAGGATTCCTAGTGTTTTAGGTGAGTCCTAAAAGGCAAAAGCAAGGCAGCTGCTCAGAGAGTTGAGGAAGGGAAGAGATTGCTGAGGGGCCTGTGCAATGGCTTGATCCCTACCTATGCTCTGTTTTCCCAATCCTGATAGAGGCAATAGTGCTTCCCCTGCCTACTTATAGGGCTTTGGTGGGGGTCAATGCAGTTCATGCTAAATTGAAGGGTAAGTCAGAGGCCATTGGATTTGCTTTTGGTGTTTAAACCAAGATGGCTGCCCGCTCCTGTTCCTCCACAGTGAGAAACTACCTTCTCCATTCTAGTTAAAAAGCCACTCACCCTGGCAGGATCTCCCTTGAAGTCTTATTAGCAACCCACACTTTAAGATGAATATGATAATCAGAAGGTATCAGGAGACCGGATCTTTCCAGAAGGACAAAAATACTGGGACTTGGGACTACAGGAGGAGACCTCATCCAGGAGAAAGGGGGAGAGCAGGTCTTCCTGACTGTGAACCCTTAAGAGTGGCACAGGGTGGGGAAACAGAGCAGGGGCTCCACCCTGCCCCACAGCCTGCCCTGCAGAGCTGAGACTTTCAGGCCTGGCTTTCTTTCCCGCTCCCTGGTCTTTCCTCAGTTCTTCTTCCCAGCCTGGCCCCGCTTTGTCTTCGGGCTTTTTGAGGGATGAATGTTCTCTTTCCCAGTAGCCGATTGGCCTGGCCAGTGGGACTGCGTGTGCGTGTGTGCAGGCACGCGGGGTGTGAGGGGGCTGGAGACAAAGGCCCTGGAGTGAGACTCAGGGTCCAGCTGAACTGCCCTGAACTCTCCTTTTTGTTTTCAAGGAAATGCATAATCCAAGAACCACCCACGGCCCTGGCGGCCCAGCTAAGCAGGCCTGGAATGTGCTGCCTTTCCCGTTAGTAATTGTTTTTTGGAGTTAGCCTGTAACCCTTCCCCTACCAGTCCCCTGCCGCTGGGCCGGTCCCTCCCAGAGAGTTGCAGGGACTGACACCTAGGTTGCTCTTCTCAGGTGTCCCCAACACTCCACCCCAAGCCTGTGGGGTCTAGGGCCTGACCTAGCCTGGCTTCTTTCCCCACTCCAAGACGGGATGAGGTGGCTGAGGATGGAGACCCCCCAAAGACAGCATGATCTGCAGGGGCCTGAGTGTCTGACTGCGGCTGTGTCCCTGACTATGAATGGGTGTCGTTATGAGCCAATGGAGCAACATGAGATGTGGGTGGTTGTGACCTGGGACACTGAGGACAAGTTGGACTATGAGTGTGTGTGTGAGGATATTGTGAGCAGGAGGACACATCTGGTGTCCGTGTCTGTGTGAGTCAGGCAGTGTGAGTGGCATGCGTGTGTGCGTCCTGGGGAGGGAAGGGCTTCGTGCTCTGAGCTGACTCAGCAGTCCTCTCGCCGGAATGCCCTGTGCCCCACGCTTCTGTCTTGGAGTGAACATGGCACTTGAGCCTGGTCTGGCTAGCTGAGCTGCATCTCTTCAGTCCACAGGGAGCTCCCAGGTCACAGATTCTGCTATTCCTCACCCTCCCAGCAGGCCCTGTTCTTTCTGAGGTGGCAATAGGTCCAAGGAGGCCTCTGCTCAGATGGAGGTAGCCTCTGTGTGTCAAAAGGGATGCCAAGTGCTGCTACCACACCTTGACACCACCCTCTTTCCATTGACAGCAGCTGCCACCCCCTCAGGCAGGCCTGACCTTCAGCCTTCAATTTTGAATGAACAGTGTCACCTTCACGGTGAGGGAGTGGTGTTGGAGGAGGCTTAGTCCTCACTCCCTGGGAGATACGCCTGCACTTTCCAAAGGGGGAGTTCCAGGCTGTGGAGCCACCAGGAAGTCAGGAAGACTGCTGACCAAGCCCCGGCCTCAGGTCTCGGGCTTGGGGGCCAAGCTGGCTCGTACCCTAAGCAGCTGGCAGGACAACAGCTCCAGGGCCTGGTCCAGTGTGGCCACTGAACATTTGGTGTGAATCAAAGGCCTTTTCCAGCCAGGACAGGAATGCTGCTGAGTGGGATTTGGGACCTGGCCTGGCAGCGCGAACACTGCCCTAATTGAGGCCCTTCTAGACTTTTAATTACCAGCGATGTTTTCCCAAGCTTCCTAAATTGACTGTGGAGACCCGCTGGTGTTAGTGCCTGTGCCAGGGACAGGAAAAAAAATGGCTGTGAAAGTTTTTCCAGGAGGTTTATTTTAGCGACTGTTGTGTAGAGACTGGAGCCGTTTTTCTGGGAGGACCACGTGTGAGCATGGATACCAAGGGCGTGGTGAGGTTACAGACGGAACCTGCGCACAGAAAGACACCTGTAGAACAAGGCGCGTGTATAGACACACACTGTGGACACGGCTGGAAATCTCGCCCAGCACCCGGAGGCTTCAGAAAGGAAAATACTGTCAGTGTCTCCTGTTCACTTCCTCCCTCTACCTCCTCCCACCCACCAGGCCCCATGGAAGGCCCAGACCTGCTTCTGAGCCCCTGTGCCCTCTGCGAGGCCTGTTTACAAGGCCTAGGACTGTCTGCAGGTGCTCAGCTGGGTGTTCCTGCTCTTGGCCCTGTCTCCAGGGGGCACAACTGTCTGGGAAGGAAGGCTAAGCCTTTGTCTGTGGGGAACAGGAGCCAGTGCTCAGCACCCCGGCCAAACCCTTGGGGCACCTGCCAAGAGAAACATCCATAGCATTATGGCGAGCGGCTGGTCCAGGTTACAGATGCAGAAAACTGAGGTATATGAGGAAAACAGGCCTTCAGAGCAACAAATCCGAATGCCCATGGTGATCCAGGGGTCTGTTTTTTCTGCTACCACTCATCCATTACATGTCCACCCCTGGAAGCCCTTGATGTGTTTGTGTAACAGTGAATAATCAATGCTGGGCATTGGGGCCCTGGAAACCGGACAGAACAGTGTCCCTGATGTGGGTAAATTTGGAAGCCTCAGTGGGGTCCACACCCTCTTCCCTCTCCCTGCTGTTTTGCCTCACGCTTTCAGGTCTGTACAACCACGCAGACTCCAGAATCCACGCCCAGTATCCACCAGTGAGCCCAGCAGTGGTATCCACCAGAAATGTACCCTGGTGGAGCCCCCCCAAATAGGCAGCCTTGACTGATCCACCATCTCACCAAGGGACCCTGTGGGCCTGGCAGGGCTGGAACACAGAAGGCCAGAAGCCAGGAGCAGGGGGAGGCTCTTCCCCCAGGCCCAGCCCTGCCAGCCAGGGCCTGGGCATGGTGAGCCTTGGTGGCCGTTATAGGCCGTTGCTATCGTCCCTTATCTGGGGCTCCTTGCTCTTACACCACGTCCTCAACGGCCCCTGGAGTCCGGGCTATGCTACTCCCCCCCCAAACAGACCGTTATGGTTTCCGTTGTTTGGGGAGGGGGTGAGGGGCTGTCTGCTTAATTAATCATTTTAGGCCACCCTGGGAAACTCATTAAGCCACCTTTCAGGGTTTGGGCATAGGAATGCTGCTCTAAAAGTTAGAACTTTCTGGTTCACCGTAATGGGGTCCGTTTTTCTTTCCATTCCTGCCAACACATTTGTGCGAGTGTGTGTGAGAAAGCATAGGCGAATGTGCCTGTGTATCTATGATCCCGTGTATGTTTGCGTTTCCTAGATTCTACAAGGAACTTCCCCTGATTCTTCTTAATTACCAGCCTAGAAGAAACTCAAGATGCCTAGAGCAAAGGTCAAACTCCACCTGTTTTCCCTGCACTTCATTTTCTGGCAGTTCCCACAATAGTACAGATAAGTAAAAGATTAAGGCAATCTTTTCTAATTAAAGTAATTAAAAAACAGCGATGATTGCACCTTTCATCTGAAAGGGAAAATATTTACTCATCCAACTGCAGGCCCTTAAGAGCATTCAGGATGTCTATTTTGACAAACGGATCCTTCTCCCCTCCCCCAGTGGGCTCGCTCCTTGGGACACACACACACAAAGGCTGGTTTATTTAGCAAGAGTCAGCTTGACTGGAGCACCCTGAAAGCCAGAGGAATGGGGGAGCTTCGCAGGCGCGTTTTGAGCAAAGGGACATTAACCCGGATCCTGCAAGCACTACTGAGAGATTACTGGAATCCTTGTGACTTTCATTTGACCCCTCAGTATTTTCTGTTTTTCCCCCAACCCAGAGGCAGCTGACCAAGGCCCTCCACCTCCCCTGAGAGCTCTACTGTCTTTAGACCTCTTCCCTCTGACCTTCCTGGGCTGGACAGCTCAAACAAAACACTGGTCAGAGCCTCGGATACTGTCCATTCATCTGTCCAGCTGATGAGCCTTACATTGTTGTGCACGAGCCTGTGAGTCCCATGTAAATGTACTTGACCTGTGTGGCTGCCACCCTTAATAGGAGGCCCAGCATCGGCCCTGGGCTCACACAAGTGGCGTGCCTGCTGTTGCTTCCCCGGTGTTTCTGAGGCAGGTTATGATCGGCCAGTTTCCTGATGCGGGAGTTTGATCATGAGGAGTGCCATTTTCCCCTGAATAAGTAGGTCTCTGGTGACATGTAGCAGTGGAAACAGACGCAGCCTACTCCAGGGCCAAGACTCCAAGGGCTACGGTTTGTGGAGAGTGGAGGTGGGAAGAAGCTAAGGGCCTGGGGGCTCCTGGACCTCAGCCTGACACCCACACACCCTGAGATACCTTGGAGCCCGGCAGCCGAGCCTGAAGCAGCCTGGGTCGGGTCATCCCTTTCAGAGCCTGTCCTCGAGATCCTCAGGACATCACACTGAAGGACATTCCGGGAACCAGCGCCAAAAACCCCCAGACCCAGCCGTCCCCTGAGAAGGCCTGGGTGCACCAGGCCAGCCTGCAGCAGTGTCCCCAGCCTGACCCGCAGCCCTCAGCTGCCCTCCTTGCAGAGGCACGGCCTCAAGGCACCCGTGTGCAGGTCTGAGTCTGCAGCGGGGCTGTGGCCCCGGGCAGGGTGCTGGGGAAGGAAGAGTGCGGACGTGTACATGTGGGGTGAGTGTGCACGCGTGGGTGTGAGCACAGGTACACACTCTATCTGGCCTGATGATGGAAGTGATTGCTGCTGACCCCAAGCAGCCTCATCAGAGACTGGGCTGAGCCAGCAACACAGGCTCCCCTGCTGACCTCCCTCTGGCCTGGCCTGGCCTGGTCTCCTTGTCAGGGCCTCTAGAGTGACACTTCCCACTGTGCTGTTCCTCTGCCTGGTTACCGGCGGGCCGTGGCCACTCCCCAAGAAACAGATTCACCAGCACACCAGAGCAAAGATCCTTATGGCCCACCTCATATCCCAGGGGCCTCGTGGGGGCCTGGCCTCAGTGGGGACCTTCCTGTGGGTCCCCACATCCTTTAGAAGCCGTGGGCACTGCGAATTGTCTCCTAGGCCTCCCAGGCTGGGTGCTGGTGTCCCACAGCCCCAGTGCCTGGGTTTCTCTCTGAGCTGTGACGGACCACCCTGACCCAGTCCTCCTCCCACTCGGCATCCCAAGAGGCCTGCGCCTCCTCTGCCCACGTGGCCTGCTCAGCGCCTTGTGCCTGACCCAACCTGCGCAGTTGATCGACTTGCTTCCCCAGGGACTGGAATCCTCGCTGCAAAAATAAATTCTCTCTCTGGACTAGTTTTGCTAACCTTGCTTTCTCTGCATTCTAGCTTTTTTTTTCTTTACAGTATCCCAGCCCGCTTTTATCTTCTTTCTTTCCTCCCACTGAGACCCAAACAAATCTCCCAGCAAACAAACTCTCAGGCCACTCTCTTAAAGAGACAGCACAGGCATGTTGCCAGCTGGATGACCTTCTGCTTGTGGGCTGCGAAAGAGCTGAGACAGATGGGTAGGAGACATCCCATTACTCAGGAGACTCCCAAGGAGACCGTGGGCTATAGCATCTGCCCAGAAAAACGCCCTACGCACCACTTCTCTTTTGATATAGCTCACTGGGAGTAGAGACCAGCAGGAAACCCATGGTATATGTGTGTGCGTGGTGGGGGAGGTTGTTGCTACAACGGAGCTCTGAGTAGTCCTGTTAAGGTTTAAGTCTCAGGATGTTTTCTTTTGTCTATGTGCCCTGAAAAGGATTCCTTCCTTCTGAAATTTGGTATGAAAAACTTTTTTTCAGCCAGGCATGATAATCCCAGAACTCTGGGAAGCTGAGGCAGGTGAATCACAAATATTCCCACCCTGGGCCACTGTGCAAGATCCTGTCTCAAATTTTTTCTTAAAAGGGCTGGGGATGTGACTCAGTGCAAAGGTGCTGGGTTTAAGGTTCAATCCCTAGTACTGAGAAAACAAAGAAAGAAAAGAAAGGAAAAGATGACTTCTTTTTCTCTGCGACCTCACCAAGTGAACACATGTCTGGGGTGACAGGCAAGGAAAATGGCATCAGAGGGACAAATTCAGTCACACAGTCAAAGCAACTTGAGAGACTCTGGTCTTCATTTGTCACTGTTCATAAGTTGCTGGTTTGGTAAGCTGAAGCCACTGTGGGGAGGAGTAAGTGTGTGTGTTGGGTGTGCATGCGTGTGAGCCAGACCCCGTCGTGGAGGGGTCCCTGCCCCCAAACAAGGGTCCCACACAGCACTGAGTATGTGGATGTGCTGAGGACGCACCACTCTCCCATCTAAATTCCAAGACTAGAAGCTACAGGCTGACACTCTGTGCTCATTTCAACCCCCAGTGACCAGGGACAGGCAGTGTCCTGGACAAGACTTTGGGTCACCTGGGGGTCCTCTTCCAATGCCAGGTCCAACACAGAAGGAAGCATTTGGAGCCAGCTCCCTGGGGAAGCTGAGTGGCTGATCCCTAGCCCAGCATCTTAGCCGTGAGGCCTGTGGTCCTGCTGCCCAATGAGAAGGCACCTCTGCCCCTGCCCTTTCCTTGTCACTTGTTGCAACTATACTGGAGACTTCTGAGGAACAAACCAAACTGGACTGAGGTGGCTGGTCCCTTTAAGAACACATTCCTCTCAGGGACAGTCTTCCCAGGTCCTGTCCCACTCCCACGTGGAAGCCAAGCAGAAATATTGCCTGGTGGGCAGGATTACAGGATTAGTCAACTTTCCCAAAACAGACTCAGGCTCTGAGTCCAAGATGAGTTTTGGCCTGAGCCTTTCGCAGTGATTTGTGACACATGTGTCCGTCAGGTCCTCCCTCCTCTCTCCTCTCCACTAAGAATTCACCAGGTTACCTCTATCACCGAGCCCAGAGATTTGGGGGAAACCTGTTTCAGTGGACATGAGCCTGTGGCCCAAGCGGCTCTAAGCCCAGGGTGGAGGCTGGTAGGTCCTGAGTTCAGGGTCCACTTTTGCCAGCTCCTCCCTCTGCCCACCAGCAGCAGCCCTGTCAGGTCTACCTGGGGCTGGAGCAGCCTAGTGAGGCTATGAGACCATGATGGTCCTTAGCCTGTCCACCTCCTTCTTCTAATTCCTGCTGTCCTCTGTCCCCACTGGATCTCTAGACCCAGCTCCCCAGATCTCTCTGTGCCCTGGGACAGGCTGATGCCCTAACTCTCTGGAACCTGGGCCTCTCTTACAGTCTCGGCTTGTGAGCTGACCTCTACCAGCTCTACACGCAGTGTTTCTCAGAGAACAAGGTCCTAAAGAGCAGAGAGGCCAGGTGCCTGTGCTGGGACAGTCAGAGTCTGCAGATGTCATAGAAGACGGATCCAGAGCTTGGATCTCAGCTGAGGAGCCTGCCTGCATTAGAATTCCTTGCAGAGAAACCCTGCACTCACAGCAGGTGTCCCTAACGGAGACCTTCACCTTGGAGGTTTGTTTCTCTAAAGCTGATTACAAGGAAATGGATTCTAAATAACTCAGTCTTTCAATATGATCCTCAGAGGCAGCATAGACTTCTTCTTTTTTTCTTTTAGCCTTTTGGCACCTCAAATATCTCCTAGTGGGACCATCCTGGTGGTTTTTCTGGGGTCCCGTGACACATACTGGGGACTGGTTAGATCCCAGATTATACCCAGAAACCAGAGCCCAGAGTCCACAGCAGATTCCAAAGCATGACAAGCCCAATACCACAGTTCAGGAGCTGCAGCCATGCTAATATCAGTGCAGGAATCTGGACGGGCCGAACAGGACAACATTGCCTGACAGAACGATGGGCCTTCTTTGAAGGGTGCAGCACCATCTTCCTGGGAAGTAAATAGTTCTCATGGGTAAAAGAAACAAAGCTTATTAAGCTAGGCAGGAGGTGTGCACTGTGGCACATGACTATAATCCCAGAAAGGTGGGAAACTGAGACAGGAGGATCACAAGTTCGAACCCAGCCTGGGCACCTTAGTGACTCAAGGAGACACTGTCTCAAAATGAAAAAAAAAAAATTTGTGAAGTGCTGGGGATGTGGCTTAGTGTGAAGGCCCCCAGCTCAATCACACACACACACACACCCCGAGTGGAGATTGGAGGGTGGGAAAATTATGCAGAAATGTGCAGCTCTCCTATGGATAGTTTGCATCAGGGTCACTTGTTAAAGCAGTTTCTGGACCCTGCCGGAGCGATTATGATTCAGCGGAGATGGGGCCTGAGAATCTGGATTACTAAATTCTTTTTTTTTTTTTTGGTGCCGGGGATCGAACTCATGACCTCAGGCTTGCCAGGCAGGCACTTAAGCCACTGAGCTAAATCCCCGGCCCTGGATTACTAAATTCTTAACTGATGTTGATCCTTGAAGATAGCACACTTTGAGAACTCTCAAAGCCCCTCTCTTCCATTGTGCAGATGTGGAAACAAGGAAGAAGCAGCTTGAGGAGTTGTCATCAGGGGTAAAGGTCCAGGTCTCCCCACTTCGAGTTGGGGAAGCTCCACCGCAAGCCCTCCCTGCTGACTGCCATGCCCCACTGGACACTATCTAGAGCTTGCTCTGACTTGGAAAATGGGTTTATCCCCACAGCACAGAGTTGGCGCTAGAAACGGAAGTGGCATGTTTTGGCGTGTCCTGACCTCCAGGCTGAAAATTGTTTATTTGGACAATCAAGAGCACGGCTTCAGCTGAACCACAAAATCAGACGGAGGCCTTTATCTTGGGTGGCACGCCCTTGGTTTCCTCCTGTGCCTGGGTAGGGTTTTGAAGAGGGCTGCATTGGATGGAGTGGGTGTGAGAAGGATCCTGGCCTCTTTTGGAAGATGGGTCAGGTATACCAGGCAAGCCTTCTTGGTTGCCCTTTGAGCTGATGATGGGCTAGGAACAGAGTGTTGTGAGGGCCCTTGGCTCTTTTATCTGAGGTACTAAGATTGACCAGAGTATTCAGTATCTACTGGACCACTTACCCCCATCACAGAAATTATTATCTCCAATTATCCCCCTCCAGCCCCAAAGTGGGGGGCTCCTATCAACCAGCTCTACTCTAGTGCCCTAACCCTAACCCTACCCTCTCCTTTCAGTCCCCACCCCTCTGCGCCTTCTAGGGCTCCACAGGAGGGGTTCACAGGCAGATAACCAAGGTGTTTACAACTCTTCTTGAAGTTGAAGCTTCTCCCACACCAAGAATGAGGCCTGAGGCCCCGGGCCCCAGCACCCCCATTGAGCTCTATGGTTGGGGCTAGAGAATCAAAGACAATAGCCTTCTGCCCACCCCACCCACAAACTCCCAATCAAAGCAAACAAAACAAACCCCAGTGAGCTGGAAAAGATCCATTCTGAGAATTTGCTTCCGTTTGCTAAACATTGGCTCGGTCACTCCAGGGATACTGGGCCACAGACAGTGTTGACTCAGAGAGGACCAGTGCCCCTTAGGGGACGTGAGATAGGCCTAGAAATAACTAAAAGCAGAAGCCGGCCCAGGAGGGCCAGAGAGAAGGCCATGGGTCAACTCAGGGCAAGACCACCTTGGGCTCACTCACAATAGCTGGAGGAGGTTGGGGCGTCTCAGCCTCCCAGCTCTGGCCACCCTAGGCACAGCAGGTCACAGTTAGCCACCACACTGAGACACAGGCTCATGACCAGCACTTGGGTTTGGCCACTCTGCCTCCTCCCTGGGCTGTGCTCCTAAGTCCAGTTCCCTGCCCTCTACCAGAGAGGAGCAGGAACTTTCCAGGGCTCCCATTTGGGGGCTGTGAATGCTGGTAGGATTTGTTTCCAGAACCTAGATTTAAAAATCCTACATCCATTCTGTTTCTAAATGACTCACTTTTGTCACTCCTGTCTCCCTAATTACACACCTTAAAAACTGCCTGGGGAAGGAACTGAGTTTCCTGGGATCACAAGCCCCGCCTATCCCCTCCTCCCCTCCCATGACCCACCTGGGTGTCCCGGGTAGCTGAGTGATTTGGGTATTCACTGCCCTGGCTGCTTATCCTGGGGAAGGAGAATGTGTCAGGGCCCTGGAGCATAGCTGACCTCTTCTCCTCTGCCTCAGTGGCAGCCTCTGGCACACCCTGGGATGAGCAGGAGGAGGATATCTTCCTCTGAGTAGCAAGAGAGGCACATTGGGAATCTCATGTCACCATGATACCATAAACTCACTAATCATTTTTCCATCCTAACTGTAGTACCAATTTTGAATGTAAGGAACAACAGCACAGAAAGTAACTGAGGTGACATCAGTGTCAAAGACGGGAGGGCAGCTGGAGAAGTGAGCTGGTGATGGGGAGGTAGGTGACCCGGGAAGGTTAGGAGGGGGTGAATAATTCTGTCTTGTTTCAAAATTGGCCAATTGCTTCCATATTTATACAGGTTCCTTAAACTGGCATGGTCAAGGGTCAAGGGTCAAGAGTCAGGGAAAGAGGATAGAATGGAGAAGCACAACACATAACCACACACAGAGGAGGAGATTGGTTGCCCTATAGCCCAGTGGTTGAGGGCTCCTTACAAGAGCTCGGGCACCCCCCTCCTTACCTTCCCCTCACCTGCAGGTCCAGTGGATGCCCCACTCCACTGCCTGTGGTGCCTGGGGCTCCAATGGGAGCAGGAGCTTACCCTGGTTGGAGATGCTGGGAAGGTTTTCCAAGTCTAAGAGCTTGCCTGCTGGCAGAGGCTGCATTTGGGAGGGAAGGAACAGAGGGCCAGGGGCTCTGCCAGCCCATGGCTGGGGAAGGTGAAAAGCAAAGAACTTGTCCCAACACCATTTCCTCTGTAGACGGGACCCTACACTCATGCCCTAGGGAAAGAGAACAGTCTGGGGGATAGTCGGTAGGAATCGTTGCTCGCTTAGTGAGTGCCAAGCCCCTGGTGTCAAGCTAAAAGCTTCACACACTGGATTCATTTAGTCACCACAGCACCCTCTCAGGATGGGACTGGCTCCTTGGGTAGAGGAGGAAAGACTCAGGCCAGGTCTTTGCTCCAGTCACACGGTCCTTAAATGACAGGACTGAGACCTGACAGCTGAGCCTAAACTCCTCTGTCCCCCAACTCAGAAGAGTTCACCCCAGGGAGGGTGCACTGTTGCCCGGCCTTGCCTCTTTTATGTGACAGTAGGGACTGCTGTGGTCCTGGCTCTGAGGCCTAGAACCTAATCTCTTGGACAGGCCTGACTTCTCGCTAACGGTGTGAGGGTACTTGGGTGTAGGGACAGAATGAGGTGCTCTAATGACAAGTTAGAATCTGTTTGTGAGCAGTACATTGCCCCAGTCCCTGGGGCCATTTTCCATCACAAATCTAAACTACGTGACTGCACATCATAGTGCTGGTCATAGCTATAGCAACAGAGAGGCTGTGGGAACTGCAGATGGAGATGGGGGCCCACGGGGAGCTGAGGGGAAGTCACAGCCCTCAGCTTTTCCTGCCTGCCTCCCGGCACCAGCAGGGCCCTGCCTTCCTCCTTGAAAGCCTTGAAAGCTAGATATGGTCCCTTTCTCTTTATTCCACCCCCCCATCTCTCTATCTCTTTCTCTCTTCTTTTCTTTCTTGGTAGTAGATATCAAATACTGAGCCATAACTTCCTTCATACCGAGCCACAAGGTGTGGTCAAAAAACACAGTGAATGTTTAAATTTTTAAAATTTATTAAAGGACACATTGCCATTAATCCCTCTCAAAATAAGCCCCTCAACTTGAACCACTTCGTTCTCACTATCTCTGAAGCAGTTCTAGAAGACTCTTTCACATGTTTACAAGGTATGATAAAAACCATACTGCTGCTGAGTGCCATCCCGGGGAAAAGCAGGCTCATAAAAACGGTACAACATGTCCTTACCCACCTTACTGACTGGCTCTGGCACCATGCAGCTCCCAGCTCTCCTTCAAAGTAAAAATGGCCATGGAAGTAGCCATTTTGAATGGATTTAGGACACTGAGGCAACCATGACAGTGCAGTGTGATTAAATGCGCTCACAGAAGAGGATTCCAGAACTGCTTCAGAAGTGGCAGGAATAATGGCGGAAGTGTGTTTGAAGTGAGGGAGAGTATTCTGAGGGGAATTAATGGCAATGTGACTTCTGCTGTGACAAAGTTTTCAAATTTAAACATTCACTCTACGTTTGATTGCTCCTTTTATATCATCAAACTTTTTAAATTTTGAGATGGGGTCTCAACGAGTTGCTAAACTGACTCTGCTAGAATCGAACTTTCAGTACTCCTGCCTCAGCCTCCCAGAGCACTGGAATTAGATGCACACGCCATCACATCAACTCCAGTTTTAACACTTTCCATGTGTCTCCGATGGCGCACCCACATCCCTGCTGCTGATTCCTCTCCTTGAGCGGCTCTGATCTCCACTTTCCAGCCTGGGTGTTCACTCCTGCTCTTAGAATGTCCTAAATCCTCCTCTGTGCGCTGCAGCTGTTCCAGAAACTTGGCTCCGCACCACACCGTCAGTCCTGTCCCCCCTGACTCCATGGTGCTGGCCTCTGCTCAGCATGGACAGGGCTGCCTCTGCCCATCCTACTCCTACCCTCTGTTCCACACCCAGACCAGACATCAAACACTCAAATGCTGGTTAAGAGTATGGAATCTGCTGGGCATGGTGGCATATGCTTGTAATCCCAGCACTTAGGAGATTGAGAAAGGAAGATCCCTATAAGTATGGGACTGGCCTGGGTTACATAGTGAGTTCAAGGCCAGCCTGAACTACATAGTGAAACTCTGTCTTGAATAAATAAAAAAATGTAGTATGGAATCTAAGCCAGGTGTTTGGCATGTGCCTGTAATCCCTGTAAACTCTGGGAGGCTGAGACAGGAGGGTTACAAGTTTGAGCCCAGTCTGGAAAGCTTATCAAACTTGCCTCATAATTAAAAAAAAAGCTGAGGTGTTGCTCAGTGCAAAGACTGTGGATTCAATCACCAATACTGACAAAGGAAAAAGAAAAAAAAAGGGCAATGCCTCTGCCTCATTGGATGTTGTGCAGATCAGGTAGGGCTATCATAGCACCCTTGGAACTGTGTCTGGACAGAGATCAGCCCTATGACCCCAAGAGGAGATGCTTTCCTGACTCTCTAGGCCTCACCAATGTCCCCTTCCTTGTAGCTCCACAGCATTTCCCCGACACCACTAACAGCCTTTAGCTCGTATACCTGGTTCTGGGAGTAGTACTCTCTGAAGGCCCTGGACAACTGTCAAAAAGCCACTGGAACAAAGCAGGGGGTTGTAGCACAAGGATGCAGATGTGTCTTCCTGCATCCAGGACAGGGAGGCAGCAGCAGCTGGGGAGCCTGGCACTGTTTCTAGGACTCTGCTTGTGCAGTGTTCTCTCTCTCTGCATATCTTCTGATTATTCTCTGTGTAGACTTGGCTGAAATCTGCCACCCATGATGTTGAGGGTACAGGCCGTCGTCCAGCATGGAAAGAGGAAATCTCTGTTAGTCCCAGGTGAGGAGCTCTAACCAGCCTCTCTATGGGCAGAGGCTGGGGTTCTTATCCAGAATGATTGCTGGGGTGCCCAGGTTGAGTGTGTTATGATTTGTGTTTGGATGTTCCCCTAAAGCCTCATGCAGTCATGGAGGTGAGCTTCTAGAGTTTGTGAATGACTCATGGTCCAATGCTGGAGTGTGAGTGTGAGTGTTATACCCAAGGGGGTGTGGCCTACATACAATATAAGGGACAGAAAGAGTCTTCTTTCCATGCTCCTCCCCTTTTGCTCTTGTTGCTTGTTCTGTTTTTTGCTGCCATGAACTGTTGCCCTCTGCCATGTGCCACTTTGCCTTAGAGCCAGTAGACTAAAACCTCCACAAACTGTGAGCTAAATAAACTGTGAACTTTCCTTTAACTTTGGGCATCAGGTATTTTGTTTCAGCCATGGGAGAAAAGTAACCAAGACAGAGTGAAAGGGTGCATTTAGAGAGGTCCACCTCCAGATACTACAAGATGGCCACAACTTTAGTTCTCTGTCTTCCTTAGCAATGGAACTCCCAGTTTCTTGCTATGCTGAATAAAAGCTATATTTTCCAACCTCCCTTGTAACTATCTTGGCCATGTGACTAAGTTCTAGCCAAACCATCATCAAAGGGAGGAGAATACTCTTCTCGGCTTCCTTCTGTTAGCAGGAACTTAGTCTGCCGTCAGACTAAGTTCAAATCCTGATTTTGCCACCTGTTAGGTCCTTGGAGAACTGATCTAACCTCTTTGTGCCTCAGTTTTCTTTGTAGTTAAGCGACAATAAAAAGAATATCCATGAAATTATGAGGATTATATGAATTGCTATTAGAAGAGTGGTTAGAAAGTCTCCTGAAACATGCTCTACATGTGTGCTATGATGAAGATGATGATTGTTAAGGTTTAGATCTAAAATGTCCCCCCAGATTCTCCTATATTTGGAAGGTGGTTGTACCATTTACCAGTGGATTCATCCATTGATGACAGTGTGATTAGGATGTTAGGAAGTATAGCCTGGTTGGAGATAGATCACTGGGGATAACTGGAAAAGTGTATTTTTGTTCCCGGCTCCTCCTTTTGCTCTCTGCTTCCTGGTTGCCATGACATGCAAAACTTGCTTCTACCATGCCCTTCCACTATGTTTCTGCCTTGAAGCCAGAAGACCATGGACTAAATCCTCTACAACCATGAGTCAGTATACACCTCTCCTCTTTAAATTGTGGGTACTCTGTTCAATGATGAGAAAGTGGCTAGGATAGTGCCTTAGTTACTTGTTATTCATCGCTGATACAAAATACCTGATGCCCAAAGTTGGGAAAGGAAAGGTTTATTTCTTACAGTTTTTTGGAGGTTTCAGTCCATACTCAGTTGGCTGGCAGGGTGGCGTGGCAGGGCCGCAGCTCATGGCGGCTGCAAACAGCAAGCGGGACCGGCAAGAGAGAGAGAGGGACACCCTTTCTTCCTGCCATTACATCACGTCCTGGCTCCACCCTCTAGGAGGGTGTAGCACTGACACCACCAATCCAAGTGCTAGACAATGAACCAATCACAAATGCACAAGGCAAATACATGAGGCCTGGGGGCCACTGACATAAACCATGACAGATAGTGATGAAGACTAGGATGGCAAGGCTGGAGCTGAAGACCTGTGCTGGCCATATGTTGAGGATGGTCTGTATTCTTAAGGATTACTGAGTTGCTATAAAAACCCTTAACTATTCACATCTTGACTTTGTTTATAGGAGAGAAAAATAAATTTCCACCTTGCTTAAACCACCATTATTTTAGGTTTTTTGTTGCTTGTAGTCTAATCCAATCCTGGGTGATACCTAGGATTTGTAGGTTCAGCACATGCTCCTGTTCATTGCAACGTTTTATAGCCCTTTGTAACCATGTCTTATGATTCTTATTTAAATAGCAAGAAATGGGAAACAGGATCCCAGTAAGTTCTGAATAAATGGATGGAAGAACAATGCTAAATTGTCATGTCAGGTAAAGAAAACATTGTCTTTTTTTCTTTTTTCTTTTCTTGGTCCTCCTCTTTTCCCTCCTCCTCCTCTTCCTTCTCTTTGCTCTTCCTCTTCATCTTTTTCTTCCTCCTCTTCCTCTTCTTCCTCCTCTTCCTTCTTCTTTCTCTCTCTGTCTCTCTGTCTCTCTGTTTCTCTCTCTCCCTCTCCTTCTCCTTCTTTCTTTTTTGGCAGTAGCAGCATTAGTAATTGAACCCAGGGCTGTCACAGTGAGTCCAGCTGTTTTAAAATTTGTATTAACTGTTTTTAGATTTTTGAGACAGTCTTTCTCAATCTTTAAATTGCCCAGGCTGGGCTCAAATGTATAGTCCTCCTACCTCAGTCTCCCAGAGTGTTGGGATTACAGACATGTGCCCTCATACCTGCCTTCACAAAGATTCTTTGGTTGGTTGTAGAAAATCAGTGATGATAATAATATTTATCAAGCCCAATGCCTGGCATTCTAAGTACCTCACATGCATTTGTATATTATGTAACCTTCAGGACACTGTATGAAACAAATGCTATCATCAGCACTTTTCTCCTGTGAGCTATTTGGAGGAAAGGCTAAGATCACCAAGTCTGCATGGGCCAAGTCTGCAGGGACTTCCTACACGCAAGGACCTTGATTTGAGTGGTGAGATTTGGGGAGCTGGAAGGGAAGCGTCAAGGTTTTCCAGAGGATGGCAAAGAGCCATATGGATCATGAAGTGGGCTCTAACCTGGTACAGTTTGATCCCTTCTGTACATATTTATGTCACACTTTTGTTGACATTACTGGCAGCTGGTTGACCTGGCTAACTGTTGACCAAATTGTGATGCTGGCAATTTGTCTTCATTCCTCTTCTATCTTCCTATTTGATTTTCATTATCTTATGAACCGTTTGAGCTCTTACATGTTACCTCAGCAAGAAAAGTTACACACACGTACACCTTCCACAGCTGTGGTACTAGGGACAGAACTCAGGGCCTTTGCACTGAACTAAAACCCCGACTCTATTTTTTTTTTCTTTTGAGGCAGGGTCTTGTTATGTTGCCCAGGATGGGTTCAAATTTGAGATTCTCCTGTTTTTGCCTCCCAGAGTCCTACAATTGCAGGTGTATATCACCACGCCAGCTGGAAAGCTTCATTTTGAAAGATGAAATTAACACACATGAAAAAAATACTCTCCAGTGCAAATTTAATGTTAGGATTTTAAGCATCATTGGGGCCTGGAAATCTCTCTCTGTCTCTGTCTCTGTCTCTGTCCCTCTCTCTCCCTCCTTCTCACCCTCCCCACTTGTCTTTGCAGTACTAAGGATTAAGCCAGGAGCCTTCCCACTGAGCTGCATTCCCAGGCCTTTTTATTATTTTTTGTAATTTTGAGACAGAGCCTTGCTACATCGCCACATTGCCCAGGCTGGGCTAGAATTTCAGATCCTCTCTCAGCCTCCCAGAGTGTAGCCTGCGATTACAGATACACATCACCCTGATCCTTCTTCCTTTAAACAAAACCGTTTCACCCTCCTCTGCTTCCCGTCCCTAGGTGCACAGCTGGTCTCCTCATCTTGAGGTCTTCCCCGCCCCGCCCCACTCCTGCTGCTCACCTGTCACTCTGGTCACCCCGGCCCAGGACCCCCCGACACTTGCACTGCACAAAGGAGCAGCTTTGATCTCCTTACTATTCCCACTTAGAGCACAAAGGCCACATCCACTGACCAGGGCGGTCACTACAAGAATTCCTACTTTGGAAAGGTGTTTCTGACTCCATGGCTTCTTAAGACTTTTTTACTGTGAATCTTAGAGCCTCTCAGTTGTTCCTGTCGTTTCTCCTGCATCTTGGATAGAAAGATGTGTTTCCCAGAGACTTCCCGCAGGAGCTGTGGGCACCAGGAAGCAGAGCTCTGGGGTTGGGACGAGCGCAGAGCATCCTGCCCGTGGCCCCAGCACCTTAGAAACAGCTCCTAAGGAGTCACATCCTAGACTGAGCCGGAGGAAGCACTGGGCCTGGCTTTGAGCTTGCGTTGTGCCCAGGGCATCAAAGGTCAGCCCACTGCACTATGGGGGACAGCACCTGTTCCCAGCACTCAGTCGGGGACTAATACCACGCCTGCTCCCTCTCCCAACAGCTTGGACCACAGAGTAAAATGCATGGAGGCTGACGGAGACAGGGGAAACCATGGCCCAGTCCATCAGTTTGTTTGAGACTTATGGCCACTCCTCCTTACCAGGTCTGAGTTATTCCTCCTTCCCTTAACACACTGAATCCACCTTCCCCTACCACAACCCCCTGTCCCCCCCCTCCCCCCGCCATTCCCCACTACCCTTTCCGCCTTCCTCCCCACCCTGGAGCCTGCAGGGACCTTTTTCCTCAAGCTTCTAACTCTTGGGGCCTGGACTTCTCATGTTACATGAATCCACATTCAACACCGCAACTTCGTCTATTGTCGCATGTGGCTGTAAAGTGTTTTGTACTGCCAAAGGACAGAGTTATAACAATTTACAATCTTAGATTGCCTTTATGTTCAATTCTAGAATTGGACATTTCAATCCATAATATAGAGTACGTATTCCAACCAGCTGAGAAGAGGAAGTTGGTTTTATAGACAGAAAAGACTAAAGAAGCAGGAACCAAAACCAAAAGCTAATTGGTCATCTAAAAGCAACTTTCTTCCCAAGAAGGGACAGGAGATGGAAGAATAATAGCATGGTCTGATTAATATTAGGCTACTTCAGGCTGCCAATAGAAACTGGCCTGTTTGGGAAATGTTGTCATCATCTCTCATTTCTCCTTGTTTCTGAGAAGATCAGATAGAACAGTTTTGACCTTAATATTAGTAACTTTTTCCCTAGCATTGAAGATTGAACCCAGGGCCTTTGCACTGAGCTACATCTCTGGCCCTTTTTTATTTATTATTTTGAGACAAGGTCTCACCTAAGTCACTAAGTTGCCCAAGATGGGCTTGAACCTGTCATGTTTCTTCCTCACCCCCACCCCCCAGTGCTGGAATCACTGGTGTGTACCACCATACTTCCATTTTGATATTCAGTTCAGTCTGTTGGTGTGTAATGCAGGTTAGTCCAAAACAATGCTTTCCTATAATTTTAATTTAGCTGTGCACAGCTTCTGTCTCCACACACAATTTTTTCCTAAACATACTTTAAACCAGCCACTAAAATTAAAACTGGAGTTATAAATGTAAGCTAGAATTTTCTAGTAGACACATTAAGTATCAAAGAAGACAAGATTAACATTAGTAGTGTGTGTTATTTAATCTAAAATAGCAAAATATTATCTTAATATAAAACTATTACAGAAGTTTTTAAGGTAATATATATTTTTGTATGCGAAGTCTTCAAAATTTGGTATTCATCCTACATTTGTAGCACATCCTACATTTATAGTGTCAAATTGTTTGCTAAGTTAGAAAATTCCTGATCTGAATTTAGATTTAAGAATGAACAACAACAGCAAAAAAAGAATGAACTCTTGACTTCCAGCTAGCAAATGTCAGGCCAGAGCCCTCTGTGGGCTCAAGATGGAGCCAAGTGGGCAGGAGCATTCTGGGAATTGTAGTTCCCCACTTCTCTCAGTGTCACAATGAGCACTTAAGTAAGGGTGGTGATAATGCTGTGCTCACAAAGGCACTGGTGGTGATAACACTGCTGGCCCATTTTTGCACTGGAGGACTATCCCAGGAGGAAGGGAACAGTTGTGAGGTGGAAGGGACAGAGAGCATGACAAGGAGGCAGGCTGTGAGCAGAGCTGGGAACCCCTGAGGAAGCTGACTCCCAAGTAAAGGAGGGGCCTCCGCTGGGAGCAGGAAAAGCAGAGGACAGAAGAGAAAGGTGGGTCTCTGTGGGTCCCCTGAAGTGTTCTAGGCAGCTAAAGTTCAGTGTCATGAAATGACAAGACTTGTATCCCGGTAACATCTGCCCAGGAAGGTACAGAGTTATCACTCCCTCTGATCTGGGTGTTAGGGACTGGGACCAAGTAGTGGCTCCTAAGGCCTCAGATCCTCTGATCACCTAGAATGTGTGGACTCAGAGGTCAGGGGAACCTCCTCCTCTCCAGGAAAGCTTCTCTGTCACCTCTGCCTCCCACCAGAACCTCTGATTTGACACTTACTCACACCTAGTCAGTGCATTGGCTGTTCTGCCCTGGTTGTCTCTCATTGGCCAAGCAGCCTTGGGGTCAGAGGCCCAAGGTCTCTAAATCACGGTACCTAGGACACTGGCTGGGGTTTGGTGAGGCTCTGAGGGGACCTGGTGTGGAGAACCAGGCCACCCGTCATGTTGGAGAGGCCCTGTCAGGTGAGAGCCATTGCCGAGAGATGTGGAGACCTCTGACGGAGGAGACCTGCATCTGGGCAGTGGCAGAGCTCCTCTTTCTAGGCATTAACTCCAGAAACAGGAAGTTCCATGGCCTTTGTGTTCACTTCACAGTGGTAGGATTTTAGGGCTAGCTTGAATTCATGGTCTAAAACTTTTAGCCCAAAGCCAAAGCAAACTGAAAGTCAAGTTGGAGGCAGCTCTAGTCTCTTGGTCCTGCTCAAAGATATGTCCTTTCTTCTTCATCCTCCCCCTGTCCTTTGCACCGGCCCTAGCCCATACCACTCTCTTTCTTCTGTCTCAGGACTATAGTTTCATTTTTCCCCAGTACTGTCTTCTCAAGAGACAGGATCCCGTGTGTGATTGATTTTAGGAGCATCAGAGCAAGCCCCGAGTACCTAATGATGAGGCACCTAATGAGTCCGGGTCACGTGGTGCTCTGCAGGGGAAGAGCACACTGGGACACACCGTCTCACCTTGCACACCTGTTGAGCCGGTCAATGCCAGAGGTGACATTTAGAAACTGCTTCCCTGCCCCACCCCGTTTGTTCTTGCAATGCAAGTTTCTGGCACCAGATGGCAGTGTTTCTCTGTATGCATTTCCCATTGCTAGATGTTAGAAACGTTCTAAGCTCTTCATTTGTTCATTCATTCCACATGTATTTTTTTGAGTGTCTGCACCATGCCGCATGCTTTTCTAGATATTTTTGGAACATCAGTGAATCAAACACCAAAACCTGTGGTCTCTGGAAGCTTCATCCGTGTGCAGGGGGATGAGCATTGAGGAAAACATTTGGTATGTCAGGTGAGGAGAGGTGCTGCGGAGAAAAATAAAGAGAGGGGAAGGGAGGGGTGTGATGTTCAAGGGGAGGTCTGAGACGATGGTATCAGGGAAACAGGCCTGGAAGAGCCAGGGAGGCTGGCAGTGTGTTTCTCTTAGTTTGTAAAGGCTGCTGTAACACAACTCCACTCACAGGTGTCTTACAAGCCACAGAAACGCTTTCCTCTAACAATCTTGGAAGTCCAAGATGGAGGTGCCAGCAGATTTAGTGTCTGGCAAGGGCTCACTTTCTGGTTTGTAGATGGCGCTTTTCATTTATGGTGACAAGGGCATAACAGCTTTCTCAAAACTTTTGGGGGCAGGGGTTACTAAGGATTGAACCCTGGGCTTTCACACTAAGCTACATTCCCCAGACTTTTTTATTTTTTATGTAAGTTCACACTAAGTTTTTAAGTTGGCCAGGCTAGGCTCAAACTTGTGATTGATCCTCCTGCCTCAGCCTCCCAGAGTGCTAGGATGATGGGCATGTACCACCACAGCCTCTAATGTACCTATAGATTCTGAGATGCTTTTCACTTTACCTACTCAATAGCTTCTATTTTTATTAGCGGTCCCCTATCTTGTGAAGTTTCTCTCTCTCTCTCTCTCTCTCTCTCTCTCTCTCTCTCTCTCTCTCTCTGTCTCTCTCTCATAATAGGGATTGAACATCCTAGCACTTTTATTTTTTTTAGTTTCTTATTCTGAGACAGGGTCCCTTTAAGTAGCTAAATTTCCCAGACTGTGCTTGAACTTGGCACCCTCCTTCCTCAGCCTTACAGAGCATTGAGACTGCAAGCACGTGCCACCAAATGTGGCCATGAAGGTTCTTGTGGTGTCTTCCCATCACCACCCCACAGAAGCATGTGACCCAGGTGGCCAGTCCCTGAACGCAGTCCTCTTGGCTAAGAGCTTCATTCTGGGGTGGCTCCATGGTGCAATAATAGTCTTTCTCTCAAGCCATGGATTCGTGAGCTGCTGGAAAGACGGAGATGTTGATCCAGGCATCCTGAAGCTGCAGGGACACGAGGATCTAATGCTGGCAGAACAAAGCTGACTGTGGAGGGAAAGAGGCCAAAGAGCCGGAAATCACATGTCACCATATCATTCAGTTCTCCCCGAAGCCAGAAAACCTGTTGTCCCTGTTATGAGAGCCAATTGGTTATCTTTTTGCAAAATTGATCAGGTTTGAATTCACGTCCCTTAGAACAGAGTTCTGATAAATGAGTAATCATTGAGCAAACAGTTATGGAGCCTTCCTGCTCATGTTCGGAGCCCCCAAACTGACATAAAGTGGTGATCCAGCTAGACGAAACCCTCGGACCCCATTCTCCCTCTACAGATGCACGTGGTGGCGGGTTTGGCATCTGAGTGAGAACCTCAGTCTCCTTTGGTCCACTTCCTAGGTTGTGGGCTGATCAGATAAACACTCACGGTTTCCCTCCCCGAGTTGGGCAGCTTGGCTTTTGACTTCTTGAGGTTTGCACTTTCCTTATCTTAAAGAGGAAAGGAAGAGTGTTTGGTCTGTGTTTCTGACAGGCTTAGGTGAGCTGCTGTGTGATTTGGAAGGCCTGTGTGGGTGTCAGTAGATAGGCTCAGGGGACAGGCGTGGCCTGTAGGGCTTGTGAGAAGGCGTCTCGTGGTCTATGGGGCTAAGGAGACAGGCAACAGAGCACTGTCCCAGCAGAGCTGCTGAGGTGGCAGAGGCCTAGATGGTAGCAGAGGGACCCTATTTCCTTTGAGAACTGGGCTCCAGGTGCTGGGACTCAGGAACCCTGAGGAACTTTCCTAAGTTCATCCCGCCTCCGAGTAGAGCTAAGCTGTTTGCATAGTCACATGGGCAGTACCAGCACCAACCAGAGACTGACAGTTAGAGCCCTATAGTCTGCTGGCATGGGTTGGGCAAACCCTGGGTGTTTTCATAACCCTCTTTGTCAACTTTCTAAGGCCTGGACAAATGACGGAGGCTCTAATTGCACTATCATAGCTGCCTTGAGGTGCTGAATCGATTCAGGAAATTTACCTTTCATAGTCATTTTGGCTTTGGGGAGGAGCAGGAAGGCTCAGGATGTCAGATCTGGTGAATGAGGTAGATGGGGACCAAGCCTGCCCTTCTGATGGATGGCATTCAACAACATTCACTGTATATTTTAAGACTTCATAAAGATACTCACCAAAGTAGACCTCAGAAGTGCTTCAGAAACTAGCCATGAAAATGAGAGTATTTGGAGGAGGATAGATAGCAATATGTCTTTTATTATAAAAGTAAAATTTTAAAATTTAAATATTCAACCTATGTTTGGGTCACACCTACACAGTTTGAAATTGTTGTAAACTATGAGGAGAAATTACTGGGCTCTATGAATCCCAAGAGTGAAAGTATTTAGTTTCAGAGGGAGTAAACTCTTGTTTCCCATTACTTTAGAAAATCTCATGTGCAGTTTGGTCTTAGGTTGGATGAAGTTTGGAGGTGGAGAGGGTTTTCATGCTCCTGTACTTTTTTTTTAAACAGGAAACAGCTTTAATTAGAAAGTAAGAGAAAATGGCAAGGGCCTTTAGCTTGCAGAGCCGACACAGATCAGGCTGGACTTTAGCAAAGGCGGTTAAACAAAATAGGAAAGGACTCCAGCTTGAGCAACTGGGAGGCCACGCTCTGCGGAGGGGCTCAGTGTGGCTTCTGGAATTTATTTTTTATCAAGATAAATGATAACAGTTGCTGATTATGTGCAGAAGTTTCAGGCCCTCTTGATTACGTTGTTCAACATCCCAGAGGAAGCGAACAGACCAGATCTTAAGCAAGACTACAGGTCTACCTCTGAGCCAGTCAGTTGACCCAGAGGGTTATACCCTGGGAATGACCAGCATAGATGATCTTGCTCAATCCCTACTACAACCTCACCGGGTAACTATCGCAATGCCCGAGTCACAAATGAGCAACTGATATGGAAACCAGTTAATTTACTTGTCTAGAATTGTGGTACATAATCTCACCAAAGTTAACATCAAGTTGTAGAGAGTAGGGATGGGGTAGCTTTTGAGACAGAGTTTTGTTTTTATTTGTTTTTAACTCTGATCAGATCAGAAAAGCAGAGGAAGAGGGCACTTTCTACCTTGACCATTGCTCTATATCCTAAATCTGGAGAGAGACTTAAGATGTGATATCTAGACCTATGGCCGCTATGGTGTGGCCATAAGAGAATGATGGAGGAAATTTAGAGATGCTGGCCTCTTGGAGCTGTAAAGTCAGCTTGAAACTGCCTACCTAAACACCCCTTAGTGAGCTACTACCAACTTTTTTCCTAGTTTAATTGTTAAAGAGTGTCTGTTACTTACAGAAAGACACATAGCCTTTGTTATAGGCCTTGTGAAGGTTGGTGAGCAGATGTCCTCCTCTGTGACCCCGAGAGGTCGGCCTGAGAGTCCCGACGTAGAAGAACCAGCTATCCCAGCCAGCAGCCGGGCCAAGCTCGGGCACGTCAACGGCTAAGAGGGCGATGGCCTTGGATGGGGATGGGGCAGTCTGGACACCACAAGTGTAGGGAGCCATTGCTAGATTCTCACAGAGGACGCTTGAGGGGACCGAGCCTGGCTAGAGAGCACGCATGCAGACTTGGAGACCAAACAACAAAGGGCAGAGGGCCTTCCAGCAGGGACTTCCTGTGGCTGTGTGCCAGAGCGCCTGCAGGAAGGAAGGAAAGGCAGTGGCTGGGATTCAGCTCAGACTACAAGCGCCTAAATTTAGATCAGACATCCAGGAAACTGCTAGGAAATCCACTAGCAATGGTCTCTCCCTCTGCAAGGCTTTGCCCCATCCAGCCACATCCAACTGCAGCTCCTTGTTTGGGCCCAGTAGTCCTTTGAGGTAGGTGGGGTTGAGAAAATCCATTGCAGAAGGAAATACAGGCCTGCAGCCATGTGGTGGAGCAAAGGCAAGAACCCTGGTCTCGGCTTCCTTCTAGTTTAGCTGGAGTGCTGGCTCATTAAGGAAAAAACAGAGCCTCGGTTTGCTGCATTTGCCAGTTTCCATGGTGTAAATATTCCCATCCTGGCTGATTTTGCCAGCATTTAACAATTTTCTTGCGAAGTTACTCGCTTTGAACAATTGGCCTGGGGGGCCATGTGAACCCTGATTGTGACTCCCTTCCCACTTTCTCTAGGCCATAACACTCAAGGCAGGCCTAGCAGAAACCCACTGGGCATGGGGCAGCCAGCAGAGCGCCATGCTTGCAGCTAATGATTTGTTTGCAGAGGCACCTAAGTTTAGGAGCAAGTTTCTCCCTGTGAGCAGGTCCTCACACTGAGCCCTCAGAGGATTAGGAGGCCCTCGGAGGGTGGGGGCCATCACCAAAAGACAGACATCAAGCAGGCCAGTTACACTGAGCACAAGCAGTGAAACTAGGAACTGGGCAGACCAACTCCCCCGAATGACCTTCCACTACCCTAGGAGCCTGAATTCAAGGAGGTCAGAGGTCAGGAAGCCTCTAGATTCATCTTGGGATAGAATAAACCCTCTCCTCTGGGTGCCCTCTTCGCCGATCAGTCTCGTTAGTAAGGAACATGGACTCTAGCTCCCAGCTGGAACCCGCCAGCAAGAATGTTCTTGTGGTTTTCCTGTTGGAATCGTTTGGGCAGGAATGTTCTCGTGGGTTTCCTGTTGGAATTCTATGAAAAGCACTTTCATTCTCCCAGTCTTGTGCCTCTGAAGGTTTAGGGGCATAGGGTCCTGGGGGACTCCCAAGCCCAGCCATCCCTGGCTGCCCATGGTCTCTGGGCATCTCACCGGTGTGGAAACCTCCCTGCTTCTGCTCTTGCTCTCACAGGGATTTGTGAACTGAGCCATGATCCCTTCTAGTCAGCTGCTCTGAACACAGTGTTCCTGAAGGCAGTTCCAATGAGGAGGTAGGGTGGGATAGTGGTTAGATGAAGTCACACTGGCTCGGTCTGGAGTCTCTCTGCTTACTAGGTAGAGATTCAACCATCCAGAAATCTCTAAGCCTCAACTTCCCGGTCTGAATGAAAATAAAGCCGTGTCAGAAGATAAATGAGACGACTCTCCTGCCTCCTCTCCCTGCACCTGGACCAAACACTGGCCACCCTCTCGGTGTTGTCTGGCCATCCCCCACCTTTGCCGGGCCATCTCTCTCCTCTTCCTTTCCAATGTCTCATCCATCTCACAACCTTATGCTCCCTGGGCTCCTGCTCGTAGCAGCTCTAGCCAGGTGTCAAGGGTCACAGGCAGGTCCCCAGGGGCCCCGCCCCTGGCCTCAGCTCCCTGTAGTCACCTCCTCTGGAATTTGTGACAGGCTGAAGGGCTCCTCTGGACCACGGCTCTTTGAGGAAGAGGCCAGGGAAACCATCCAGTTGGCAAGTCTCATTTGACCACAGCTTGGCTCCTGGGACAATGGCTCAATGACTCTCGCAGTGTGTCCCTTGGGAGGGGCAAGGGGCAGGGAGAGCTGTCCCAGCCACTTTCCCTTCCCTTCCTCTCCTTCATCTCCATCACCCTCACCCTCCTCCTCATCATTTCTAGCCCAGACTCTGCTTCTCTGCACACCCGTGAGTTCTCCGGACCCCACATCTTTGAGTTCCCACAGACCCCGAGTTGGCAGATGGAACACAGGCTGCCTCCTCATTTAGGGAAGAAACTGATACTCGGAAGAAGTAATATTAGTGCACTTTTTTTTTTTTATAACAATTGAAAAACTTGGAGGAATGGGGAATATCCTCCCTTGGATGATGAATCTGAATTGTATGAAGAGATGTGGAGTCAAAGTCTCACTCCCACCCTACCCCCTTTCATTGCCTCCATTTCCACAAGGTACCCAGATTACTAGTTTCTTAGGGAACCATCCAGAGAACCCTCTTAGATATTCAAGCAAGCACAGCCATAGTCTGACTCCCCGACTTCCTGCCCAGAGAGTAGCCTCCATGCACAGGGGCAGGCGGAGGGGTGTGTGACCGCCGGGACCCTTGTAGGAGAAGGTGGAGGCTGTGCTGTGTCCCCCAATGGCTGTGGGTCAGCCCAAGGGTGGGAAAGATGCTGCTGAAGGCTGGTGAGGAAGGATGAGGTGCTGTCCCCTCTCCTGACCTGGGCCTCTCAGGTCCCCTCACAGTAACGCTGTGACTGCTGAGGCAGTTACTGAGAACAATTCTTTCTAGAAGCCAGCTTCTGGGGCAGCCAGGATGGTGGGTGCTCCTGTTTGTCTCTGTCATGGGTTGGGGGGTTGGGGTACCACTCTGCTGCCCTGGACTCTGGGCTTCCCAGGGCATCGAAGGACAAGCACGGGATGGTGAGAGAGTCAAGGTGTGGCAGGAGACCAGCTAGGGGCCCTCAGGGGCCTTCAGAACAGGGAGCCTGGGAACCCTCAGCAGGGAGGGTCCTCACATTCTTCAGCAGCAAGGTGCCTTAGGGAGTCAGAGTGGTCTCAAAGCCCATCAGCTTTGGGACAGATGCTTCCATTAGCTCTGCAAAGTCTTCCTCAGGTCCCCTCAGCAGGCTCCTCCCTCCCCTGCTGCTCACTCCTTCCCATCAGTCCCTCAGCCCTGGCAATGACAGTATCATTGATTGACTACAAGTCACACACATCAAAACTGCCATTTATCAAGTCCCCACTGTGTGCTAGGCATTTGCAGAGCATTTTAGTCACACTATGCCAGTAAATCTTTGCGCTAAGTAAGGGAGGAAAGTGTTATTATCTCCATTTTCCAAATGCAAAAACTGAGATATGGACAGACTCACCCAGGGTCACCAGGACAGTGCGTGGCTCAAGCTGGTCACTTGAGGTGGGCCGAGCCAGGTGTCAGATGTGTGGAAAGAGAGCAGGGAAGGCCACTTCCCAGTAGATCACTGCAGACGGGTGTCCAGCTGGTGGCCAGAGGACCTCTGTGTTCTCACTGCCACGGATGGGCCGTAGCGCTGAGGGAGAGAGAGTGCACCCTCTCTGTGCATTGTATTAATCAGCCTTCCGCCACTAGGACACGATACTTGATGCAAGTTTGAGGAGAGATTTAAGCTGGCCCATGATTTGGAGGAATTCGGTCTATGCCTGGCTGGTTCCCACGCAGGAAGATCCTGGTGGAAGGGTACAGAGGAGCAGAGCTCCTTAGCTCATAGGAACCAGGAAGACAGCAGGGAACAGGGCCAGAAAGGGAGTGCTGAGGGACTAGACATAGACCCTAAGGCCCGTGACCCACCCAGACACACCCAGAAGTATGCTCGCCAATCCCTGGGGCAGATCCGCCATAAATGCCACTGTGTCCCTCTGTTCTGGTCTTCTTGATCTGTCACCCTCTACCTGTCCTGATGGTCCTGGGCTGGGTGGGGATGTGCAGGGGGAAGCCCTACTCCTCTCGTGGCATCTCTCCATCCCTTGGTTCAGCTCTCTGTATTGTATCACTTCCTCTCCCCTATGCATTATCAGGCTTTGGTTTCTTTCATCTCTGCATCTCTGTCTCATTCTTCTCTCTCCCTCATTCATCTTTCTCTTTTGTTGGGGGTCAAGGTCAGGGAAAGATTTGAAACCCATATGGGGTGATGCCCTTACTGTAAACACTCTTGGAGGTGCCAGGGGCAGAAAGAATCTTCCAGCCGAGTCCTATCTCTGCCCTTGCCATGCAGCCCCCCTGGCTGGTGCTCACAGAGCTGCCATCACCCCCAGAGGCACCCATTGCGCCAAGCTTCCCATTCTGTGGATTTCGGGATATGGATGGCTATTGAAAAGCCATTTCTCTCATGTGTGACCCCCTCACACTTTTCTGCAAGGGATGTCCTCTTGCGCCAGCCAGCGCTCTCTCCAGCTGAGGATGCTCCCTCACGTCATATCTTCCCCCTGTGTCTGCCTTTCTCTCCCTTTCTCCTCCCTGGCTTTCTGTCCTTCGCTTCCAGGCCCTGGATTGGGAGTCTGTGGTCCTTGCTGGCCTCACAATATGGCAGGGGGCTGTTTCTTAAACACGCCAGGGAAAATCCCTTGAGGGGCAGAAGGACCAGCCGGGGAAGAGGTCATCTTTGGACAGTGTTGCTTTTTTCATTTTTCTGAAAGTTGCGAAAATTTGGCTTTGTCTGAGCAAGTTAAAAAAAAAATCCTTTATGCCACCTCCCACAGATGATACTGTTTCTCAGGCCACAGAGCCGCAGTTGGTAGACAAATAACACAGTAAAAATAGCCTCGTGTTTCCCAATCTTAGGGCCTCTAGGGGCCTTGACTGTGTGGCTTTACCGGCCCATTGTTTGGCTGCCCAGGGTGAGGGTGGCGTGGGGGCTGCTGGGAGTAATTCCCGGTCAGAGAAGGGAGGAGAGTGGTTTCTTGGCCGGGATGAGCAAGATAACGCACACTTGAATGGAGGCGCTGTGTGGTGTTTATTTTTCTTTCCCAGGCCAAGAAATATAGCACACTCCATTTTGAACTTCAGTTTCTACCAACTATTTTTCTCCCCTCTGCTTTTTCTTTTTTTCTGTCTTTTTTTAAAAGTGTGCAAGGAGGCCTGAGATACAAAGTCTTATTTCCATCTGGACTCTGGCCCAGGAGCCTCAACCAAAAGTTACTTAAGTCATATTTCCATCATCAGCAGATGGCTGTGTATTTATTTCTCACCAGAGTAAAATCCCAAATGGACTGCAGATATTTGCACGAGTCAGAACTGCTTCCTCCTGGCAGGGTGGGGTGGAGCTTTGATCCTTCTGAGAAAACAGAAATGTTGGCCCAGCCTTGCAATGATGGTGCATTTGGGGTTTTTAGAACTATCCGAGAGCCAGGCCCTGATGGAGTCTGGGGGCCCTTGAGGCTCAGAGGGGCCACATCCCTGAGGGGTACAGGGCTTGGAGAAACAAGCTGGGTGTGGCTGAATGATGGGGCAGAAATAGAATCAGGAAGGGTCACCAAGCAGGTGACTGGCCCAGAGTAACCGTCGGGGGGGTGGCAGCCACCACCTGAACTCTGTGAAGCCTGTGTGCAGAGGGAAAGCCAAACTGTGGAAAAGTACCCAGGGAGAAACTGCCACTCCTGGACACAAAGCCCTCCTGTTAGGCCTGTCCTCCTGCCCCGTCTCTCTGCATTCTCACCCCCAAGGTTCTGAGCCTGGCCCTGGGAGATGGTCTCTGGCCTAGGTACCTGGCTGGAAGGGCCCTCACGCAGCAGGAGTGGCCCAGGTTTGCTGAAGCAGGGCTCCTCCCTGCCACTAGGAGGCGTCACAACTGAGCGCAGAAATCCTCTCAGTTGCTCCTGACCCCAGCCCCAGACCCCACCTCCTGGCTCCCAGGCAGGGAAGGACTGAGTGAGGATGGTGGAGGCTCTCCAGGTGGGGGGAAGGGGACTTTTGAGGCCTGTGGAGGGGAGCCACAGAAATCAAAAGATGAGTGTCATAAACTTTCTCATCTTTCCTTCCCTCTCCTTCCCCTGGTCACCTTCACTGGTGTCTAGTGTACATTTGCATCACACCCTCTGTCTTTTTTAGCTTTTATTTTCTTCTTTTTAGAAGAGATTTCCTCTCCTACTCCCCAAAAGAGCTAATCTCTGTGCTATGAATCCTGTGTTCCTATTGGCATCTAGTATCACATTTCAGATGTATTCCACAGCTGTGGGAGGTGGGCTAAGAGCTTACCACGAAACAAGCAGCACATGGCAGGGGGTGTGCCACTGGGCCACTTCCAGAATTTTCTGGGCTTCTCGGGTTACACTTCCCTCCTTCCTTAGGGCTGGGATACCCCCAGAATCAGAGCCAGGCCCAGAGTCTGAGTTCCCTATGGATCCTCGGGTGGTAAATTTGGAGCTGGGACCCAGTCTGTAGCACGGTTCTCCCTGGTTCTGTTCGGCTCTCTGGTTCCCGGTCAGTCAGCAGGCCCATTCCCCAAGCTGCCCCTCCTCACTCCCCTACTTCTTGGCCCGGCACTTTATTTTCCTCTGAGATTTTTCTTTCACCAGACCCAGAGCTGGCTGCTAGTGCCTCTGGCCTGGCCCACCTCGAAGCCTGACCCTGACTCATGATCTTGGGCCCCGACAGGACGTGGTTCACGCCAGTTTAGAAAACTCTGGACGGCAAAGTCACAAACCATCTGCACCTCTTCTTCCGCCCTAGACGTTATTTATGTGTGTGGCTTTGTGTTTGTGGCTAAATGTGGCTTGTGTGAAAGCTGTTAATTAACCCTTTGAGAAATATGCTTCCCAGCAGGGCAGGGACAGGAACCGGGGACATGTTCCTAATCAGGTAGTTAAATGCTGAAAATTTATTCCGCTTCAGATTAGGCAATTTAATGAAGCCAGAGGAAGGGGTTGGGGGAGATGCCTTCCACGGTGGTTAAAATAAGGCCCGTTTTTACGCACAGATTGTCAGAAAGGCAGGAAATTCTAAATCAACTCTGCTCTGGGGCCTCAGTGAGAGGATGGGAGTTGCCTATGGGGAGTGGTGGGGGCTGCCTGTGGGAAGTGTGGTGGCCAGGGCTGGCTCTCAGGAGAGGTCACAGGCAGCCATGTGCTAATTTTATCTCTTTGACCATCTGTGAAATGGGACCAGAGCTGCCTCACAGGGTGCTGGTGAGCGAGACTGGAGGATGTCCAGAGGGGCCCTCTATTCTCTTACCTGTAAAAACAAGGTCATTCTAGAACTTTTGCAGCTGGCCATATGGTTATGGTTTCCTCAATGCTGTAAACAATCCTTCTAAAACAAGGAGAGGCCAGTTTTGGGGTTTTGCTCATCTTTGGTTTCCCAGCACCAAAAGCAGCTGATATTCCCCACCCTTCCCAGATGTACCAAGGGCAGCACTGGCTGGAGGCGCGGTGGGGAGGAGGGCTGGTGGGAAGTCCCCCGTGTTCCAGCTGGGCGTGGGGCTGAGGGGCTGGGGGCCGCTGAGGCCTGCCGGTTGATGACACAAAGGCCTGCCTGAAAAGCACCGCTGAAAGCTGCAGTTCTGCCACCCGCAGTCAGCCGTGCTTCCTGTCAAAGCAGAGGGAGCCCAGAAAACAAAAAAACGTGTTCACGGTCCCAGCCTCCCCTGCTTCCCAGGCTCATTTCACCTGAAAACACTGAGCTGGAGGGAGGGAAGGAGAAAGAAACAAAGTCCAGTCGGATTCCCCAGCGGCCGAGTGTCTATTGGGAGGTCATGGAACCTTCTTTTTGAGAGCATGTCTCGCTGTGTAGTACACACTGGCCTCAAACTCTTGACCGTCCTGCTGCCTGAGCTGCCAGCGCTGGGGTTATAGTGGTGAGCCACCACCCACTGCTCCAGGCTGTAGTTGTGAGCCTCTGGAGGCCACAGTCTTTACCCATTTACAAGACTGTTAAGAGCAGGTGAGATAATTAACTCTAAACTAAGTAGAATCCACATATCTGTATCTTGACCTGACTCGTAAACTACATAAAAGCGAAGCCATCCGAAGTCTTTCCTTTAGTTGAGCTTTAAGAAGCGATTCGAAAGCAGGCAGTATGACAGCCGGCCCCCAGGCCCCAGGAGGAAAGGAAGTGTGACTGCCTAAAGGGAAGGAAAAGCGAAACTGTTTCCGGTTTGGAAATGGCTCTTGGCAGGCCCTTTGCTAGGATGGCACCTGCTTTGCCACCTCCTCCCTCTTAGAGGCTCCCACAACATCTCTAGTCGCTCAGTCAGGAACCCAGGAAGCTCCTCCTGCCATAGGATAGGAAAGTCACCACTGTCCCTGGTCCCTTGGTTTTCCCATCCCAGACTGCATCTTGAGAGAACTTTCTGCGCAGATGCAAATGTTCCATATCTGCCCTATCCAACATGGCAGCACGAGCCACAGGGACTAGCCAGTTTCTGAACCTGAAGTGTGACCAGAATGGCTGAGGAATGGAAAGGTTCATTTTCCTTCATTTAAATGCATTTATACTTAAGTTACTATACGTGGCTATTTTGGAAAGTTAAGTTCTGGGACTGTTTTCTGCACATTGGTCCCTGAGGCCTACCTTCTCTGCGCCGTTGGTGTCTGTCTGAGCCCTAATGAATCCTGTCCCAGACCATAGAGGGGAAACTGAGGCTCCAGATGGCATTTAGGGGAATATAGGAAGCTAGGATAGGACTGGCACCCACTGTGTTCTGCCTTCCAGCCAGGTCTTTGGCCAGTAGCTCCATGGCCTGTGGCCTAGGCGTGGGAAGTTGAGTGTGATGAAGCCCAAGCCCCCTTGGCTTGGTGCCCAGCTGTGGTTTTGCACTTGAGCTTCGGAGTTGGGTGGAGGTGGCTGGAAGGGACAGTCAGAGGGTGGGAATTTGGGTGGCCTGGCCAGCAGGCCCTGAGAGCAGGAGCTATCTCCAACGGGGTTTCCAGGTTCTCTTGGTGCCTCCTGGTGGCTGGGGACCCCATGTGACACAGGCTTTCCTGACGGCCTGTTGTAGGGAGGCTCAGAGAAGGGCCCAGGAGGTGGCAATCAGGTGCGCACCCTGCAATGTGGTAGGAGAGAGAGGCAGCGATACCAGCTTGCTCACGTTGCCCTTGGCTATGTAAGTTTCGGGGCCCAATGCACCATGAAAATCTGGGACCTCTTGTTTAAAGACTAGTAAAGATTATTAAAGATTGCATAACAGGGATATCGGAGTACTAAATCCAAGTGTGTGACCCTTCTGACTAACAGGTCCTGTGTGGCTGCACTAGTCACCAACCATGAAGCCAACCCTGCCACCAGCGCCCTGAACTTTCAACAGTCTCGACAGAACAGAAGACCTAACTCAGCAGCAAGCTTGGGGCAAATACTGGAGCCCCTTCTAATTGCTCTGGGTTTCCTTGGAGGCCAGCAAGACCCCCCCCAACCCCCAAGGAGCTGTATCTCATTTTCCACATCTTCTCTTACATACCATGGGCCCTGCCCTGGCCCAGGAGAGGGACAAGGTGGCAACGTACAGCCCACGGCAGCAATACCAACGCATGCTCGCCCAGCACTGGCTTCACCCCGGGTCCTTGCAAGGACCCTACCTGTATAATTTAACTTCCGTCCCTAACACTGAGGCTGAGAGTCCTGTTTGTATCTTTCACAGGGGGAAAACACACACACGACAAGGGGCTTCCTGGGGCAAGGAAAATGATCATTCAGTTGCTCTAGAAGAGAGTATCTTTGTCAAAATCCATCAAGCTGTGCACTGAAAATCTGTACTGTTTATTTTATGCAAATCATTCCCCAGTAAAGTTGACTTTTTAAAGGAGCATATTTCAAAAGCTGAGCTCATGGAGACTTACAGAACTTGCCCTAAGAGGCATTCCTAGTAAATGACAGGATGAGAATTTTAACTGAAATACTAGAGAGTGATGTCATACGGGTATGAAAACCCAGACCAGGGGCCAGGAAGATGTGCTTTCACACCTGCTGGTTCCTTGTCCTTGTCTCTGAGCCTCAGGCTCCTCATCTGTAGAATGGGAACAGAGGTAGTACCCGCTTCATGGGGCAGGGGATACGTTGGCAGGGTGAGGAGTGGCCTCCTGCTGCCACCTCCCCTTGCTGCCCCCAGCACTCTCCCTTCCCCCCAGGAAGCAGGGGCTGTGGTGAGCATGGCTGGTACAGGGCTGAGCGGCAGAGGTGACATCAGGGGTCTCCAGTAGAGCAGGCCACATCTGACCCTCCTCTGGGGGATCACTGATGAACTCCCACCAGGAGCTGAGGACTTGGCTTGGGAGTTGGAAATGCAGAGGGTAGAGAAGGTGGGAGAAAATATCAAAAGGCAGCGTGCTTCGAAGGAGGGTGGGGTTGCTATAACTGGTTAGAAGCGAGGGTGAGGGAGGTGAAAAGGAGATGGAAAAGGAGTTAAGATGTGTTATGTACACGTACCAACTTCACACAAGGAAGGTAAACATTATATACTGCAAATATGTACTAATAAAAGAGCCTGTCCTAAAAACTAAAGGCTTCCAGGAAAAGAATAAAAATAGAATGTGTTCCTCCTGGCTTTGGCTTCACCTGTCCGTGCCCCACCCCATCTGCTGGGCAGGGCTGTACTGGTTTGCTTACGTGTGGGCCCCTTCCTGCCCAGGGAGCCTCAGTGGTTTATCACTGTGCTTTGGTAAATGCTGGGGGAGAAAAGGCCGAGACTGCGGTCAGACCTGCCCAGCACAAGGAGTTAGGCCTACGTTATCCAGAGGAGGCCCTGGGCCATTGCTCAGGTAGGACAGTGGCTTTAGCTCCCACCCCCTTCCTAACAAATACCAACTTCAGGGGATCACACACTTCTTGGTCCAGTTTTGGAGAAAGTGCTTTTGTTGTCCTCATGAAGGTGACTTAGTCTTCAAATTCCAATAATACCACCTTCAGGAGAGCAACCCATTTTACTGATGACAAAACTGAGGCCCAGGGAGGTTAAGGGACTCCCCCAAGAACTCATGGCAAAAAATTGACACAGCCAACCCAAGAAAGAACTCAGGCTTCTGGCGGGCCCAGCCCCACTCACACACTGTTTGCTCCAGGGCTCTCTCAGCCGCACCCCACCCCCTCTGAGCCCCGGAGCTGGGTGGGGTTGGCCACAGAACGGCTTGAGGCTTGGGCCTTGGTTTGGGCCAGCGCTCATGGAAACTGGGCCGTTTCCCTGGGGCGGAAATGAGAAGCAGATGTGGCTCCAGAGCTGGGGTGCAGACTCATGCCGTGTCGAGGGGCTCAGATTACACGAACAAACACGTGACTATAATTACAGCAATGGCCTGGAAGCCCCCAAAGCCCAGGCAGGGGTTTGGCCTGAGCCTGGGAAGCTGAGTCCCCTTTGACTCTCTCACCCTCTGGGAGCCCCCAGAGCCAGAGTTGGGCAGCAGAGGGATGGAAAAAGGCCCCGCTTGCTGCAGCTTGGCAGCTTGGGCTAAGCCCCTGCCCCTACCTGTCCTTAGGAGGGTGACCTGGAAGGGCGAAGGTACCTCCAGCAGCCACGTCCTAGGCTGGCTGTACTTCTGGAGCCAGTCCCCAGACGCCTCTGCGCCTCCACGGTCCCCTCACCGCGTTTCCCTATTTTGCTTAGGCCTGGGGCTCAGGGGTGGCCTCTGGTCAGGTTCTTGCTCTTCCTGGAAAGCACTAGCCCTGGGCAGGATTCCGGCCACCTCCCTGAGTACAGGTTACCATCCGCTCCTCCTAAAGCAACAGCCAGTGAGACCCGAAGGGACAAGATGAGGAGGGTCCTGAAGGAAGTGATGTCTGGCACCAGCGAGGAACTGGTCAGCAACAGCATCATTTAGATGGAGCTGATCTGATTGGCCCAGACCCCAGACTCTCTTCTCAGCCAGTGGAGTGGGGCCTCTTCATTCATTCATTCATTCATTCATTCATTCAATAGATGGCTCTTGCAAACCCACAGTGGCTAAGACAGTTTGCTCAGAGGTGACCAAACCTTGGCCCTAGTGTCCAGGATGCTGCGGAGGGTGCCTGTATCTCTCAGAGCGCAGGATTCCCAATCGACCTGGGCTCCTTCAGCTGCAGATGCCGGTGAGCCAGCTCTATCCCAGGCTCCGGGGTTTGTCAGCAGACAAAGTAGCAAAGACTGTGCTTCGCAACTTCGGAATTGTTCTCTACCACCCCCAGGCCGCCAAAAGGCAGGGACAGAAGCAGTGTCTTCCCCAGCCCAAGGTACCAGGATATAGTCCAAGGTGAGGCGGAGGGTGTGAAGGGCGTCACACTTCGCTCCATACCTCTGTCACCAAAGCAAGAGCATCTGGATTTGAGGGCCGGGGATATAACTCAGTGGCACAAACGCCCCTGTGGAGAGTGCGAGGTCCTGAGTTTGATTCCCAGTACCAGTTAAAAAAAGAGATATGAATTTTTCCAGAGCAATTTTTATTTCCTTGGCTCTATGAAACAAGAAACTGCCACTGAGTAGGACTCAGTATAGGAGCGGCTTTCTTTTCGGCTTCCTCCCTCAATACAGAAATACAGAATTTATCATTTTGGCAGAAAAAAAAAATAAAAATAGGACTGGAGCTGAACTGCAGTAGCAGACTAAAGGCTCAACCTGTGTGAAGTCCTGGGTTCTACCCCCCAGGGTAGCAGGATGGATAGATTAATGAATTAGTTAAAAATGAGTTGAACAGTATGTTTGGAAGGTGATGGGTGCTATGGAAAGAAGCAAGAGTGGAGTGGGGGGGGTCAGGAAGTGGGGGCTGCGGTGGTCCCAGCACAGGGTGAGCTCCACTGAGAAGGGAGATTACAGCCAAGATTTGGTGAGGAGGACAAGAATGGGTGTTTAGGGGATGTGCAAAGGCCCAGAGGCATGGGGGCACTGGCAGTGCAGTGTAGCACTGCAGACAAGGAAAGGGAAGAACAGGAGTGTAGGCCCCAAGGCAAGGAATGAGGACAGGGAGGGTCTCAGAAGCCACTGTGGGGTTTAGCTTCCACTCTGAGTGGGAGGCAGTGGAGTTTTGAGAAGAGAGAAATGCACTGATTGTCATCTTTGTTTTTTGTTTTTTGGTACGGGGATAGAACTCACGACCTCGCATTTGCCAAGCAGGTGCTTGTGCTGCTGAGCTAAACCCCCAGCCCTGATTGTCATCTTTGAAAGACAACTTGGGCTCTTGCTTTCACAATAGACTAACAAGGGCAAGGCTGGGGGCAGTCAGGGGACAAGAGACAGTGGCCCTACAGCTGGGGGTGGCGGTGAAGGATGGCGGGAGTACAGGGGAGAAACTCAAAGAAGGTTCCAGAGTGCCAAGGAGAAGGGCATAAGTAGCTCTGAGTCAGGGCCTTTTCCCGGGGAAGTGACCCAGACAGGTGGTGAAAGACGAGGGGCGGGACGGGGGTGCTCCAGGGAGCAGGGGCCAAGCAAGAACGAGCCAGGCCTGGCTGGAGCAGGAGTGCAGTGTGCCGGCACGCAGAGGCCCAGGCCAGAGGAAGACACAAGACACTGGGCCCAAGGAGTGTCTCGTGGGCACCCAGAGTGAGTGAAGAGGACTGGACCTGCCAAGCCCACGATCCAGTTCTGACCAGGCCTCGGCTTGGTCAGTTAGTCAGAGTGGGTAAGCACTGTGTGAGGCCATGGCAGGAGAGGAAGAGATGAGAAACTGCAGCTGGGACAGGGGACCCATGGACACAGGGCTAGGGGAGAGAGGCAGGTGCTCGGAGGAGGATGTGGAGCCAGCAAATCAGACAGAGGCTGGAGGGGAGCCTGGGGAGGAAACAGAGCCCCGTCTCCAGCCTATCCCCCGCTCCCCGGGGCCCTGGATGGCAGGAGGCAGCCCACCTGCAGTATCTCCAGCTTCCAGTCCTGAGGAAGGTCTGACCGGAGCTGGGGCTCCCTCCTCCTTGCCTTATGCCTGAGGCCCTGGAGAGATGGGGTCAGGAAAATACCTTTACAGTGCACCAGACAAGGTCTCAAGGCCCCAGGTTCGGGTCCAGTGGGTTCGTGGACAGTGCCTTCTCTCCCCAGGGGCCTTGGTAGCAGCTTGCCCAGGTGTCTCCGCGTGCAAAAGTGACCTGTGATCGTACGTGCGATGTGAGATAGCACCGATGAAGGGAACAGAGTGGGCTCTGGAGCAGGCTGAGGTCTGAGAAGTCGCTACTGACTGCAGAGAAGCTGAGAAGCAAAACTCAGCTCTCAGAAGGCGGTGGGTAAAAGCTCTCTGCGGGTGGGGCTGGTCTTTCAGGTTGTAGCTGAGGGAGGTTTGGGGAACCCCTCAGCACAGCAGCAGCTCAGGAGGAGGCCACACAACGCCTACATCGCTGTCCAGGCTGTCATTTAAAGCTGGTGGACCCCAGGGTTTAGGAAGTGGCTTCACAGCACTGTAACTTTTCTTGTGTGGTGGGAACAGTGTGGTTGGGTAGCTCTTGGTCCCAGAGCTAGGAACCAAGTAGGAACCAAGGCCATAGAGGCAGGACTGTCCCCCAGCCATGTGTGGGGACCACAAGCTTCAGCAATTTCCCCACCACCAGCACCACACCACAGAAGACCCTGGGAGCTGGCCGGACCAGCTCTGTCCCATCCTGGGGGCAGAAGAACAAAGACCCCTCACTGATCCTGGGCTCCGTCTTCCCACTGCTGTGGGATCCGTAAATGGTTTCCTGCACCAGGACATTTTCTTGGTCAGAAGAAGGAGAAGGATCTGGGAAATAGAGCATTTTACTCACAGGAGATGGGGTTAGACTGCAAACCTGGAGCTGCCCATGGCAGGCAAGTTAAAGAACTATTTTGTTTTGTTTTGTTTCTATTCACTCACTATTTCGTTCATTCAATTATTCATTCATTCATTCACTTGTATTTTTGCCTGTTGAACAGCAGGAATGAGCTATGAGATCAAGATGAGAGCACTTGAAGAAAAAAGTTTAAAAGATGCTGGTTTTACGCATTTGAGTGTTTTCAACCCTACGACATACATGTCTGCAAGTTCATCTGGGGATCACTTTCCATTCCAGGCATCGGCTCTTTCTTGGAGACTTACAGTGGGCTTTGCTTCTTGGTGAGGAGTTAACAATGGTAAAAACCATCACATTCGGCATTAGTGATCTGTTGTGGCATAAGAAGTATCTCTACAACTCAACAACTAAAAATAAGCGTGGACTGTCTCACACTCTTCCTGCAGATGAGGAGTTAGTGAACATGCTCAGGGTCCCTCATGAGACTGCAGTCCAGGTGTCACTGGGGCTGCAGGCGTCTGAAGACTGGGTGAGGACGTGGTGCAGGCAGGAGGCAGCACAGGGACTCTCAGGGGGTGGGTGGCTTCCTCTAGGTGAGGCATCTGAAAGAGCAAGGCAGAAGCCTTGATGTCTTTTGTGACAATCTAGCCTGGGAAGCCACCCTTCCCCACACAGTCCGTGCTCAAATGCGCCGCTGTTGCCGGTCAGAAGAAACACTCCCCACAGACACCAAAGCTGGCCAGGTCTGAGCAAAGTGACATGGACTTTCTGAGGACAGAGAGAGCCAGGCAGCTGGGAAGGCTTTCCGAGAGTGGGTGGAAAGGCCCTGCCCTGGGGGGCCTTCCTGCAGGGGGGACGCCTGGTCCCCGTAGACCAGAGGATGAGGAAACCCTTGGAAGCTGGCAACATGGGTGTGTGGAGTCGGTGGGATCAGAGCCTGGACAGGTTGATGGCCTGAGGGATTCCAAAGCAAGGCGAGGAAGGGAGTGGTCCAGTGGGGCTAAAACTCAAGAGCGGGAGGAGAGAGCAGAAGATCCAGGGCTGGGCCACTTAATCTCCTGCTTGGTCAGCAAACCATTTTTTCTGGGCTATCATCCCTGACCACAGATTCATTCATTCATTCATTCATTCATTCATTTCTGCATTACCCACCAGGGGGTTAGCACTTCAGAGAGGAAGGCCAGGAGGTATCATCTGTACTGGGTGGTGAGTGTGGAGAGAGAAGGGAGGACTCCGATTCCTTCACCTGCACAGGGAGGTCACCCTCAGGGACAGGGATAGGGCTGACTTTGCGGCGAGGGCTGAGCAGCTTCTGCCAAGAGTGGAGGAGAAAGCAGAGGCAAGGGTGGGGTTTCCTGGTCCAGAGGTGGCAGATGGCCCAGGAGAGTGTGGGAGGACCAATCAAGGAAGGCCAGAGGGGAGGCTGTGAGGACAGGAGGGGCAGGGTGATTTGGATTCTTCCAGGGGAAAACAGCAAGATTGTGCAGGAATGTGCGGGAGGCTGAAGGAGGTGGCTATGTGAGATCCAGGGTGGTAGGGAGAACCTTGGAAGGGCCACATCTGGGAAGAGAGGTGTAGAGCAGAGCAGAAACAGGGCGTGAGGGACAAGGATGAGCAGTCCGCAGGCAACCTGAGACACAGTCCAGCTCAGTTCAGCTCGGCTAATTCAGGTCCCAGACCGAGCCAACCCGCCCCCCCAGAAGAGCTCTTGCCCCAGCAGCTGGCCTGCCAACCCCAAGCCCCACCCTGCTCTCAGAGGGCCTCTCATGGCCTGAGCACGTGACTTTCTTGGCGCACCAGGAGGCTGGGAAGTTGGGGGGAGGTGGTGATCATGCAGGAGGCTGCCGCCATAGGCAGCACAAGAGAGGGCCCTGGGCTGTGTGCAAGGAGCAAAGGTGAGGTCCAGCCCCAAGAGAGAGGCCGGCACAGGCCTTCAGGTCCCTGGTCTTGTGTGGAACTGCCAGGGTGAGAGGAGGAAGGAGCTGGCCTTCTGGCCCTGGCCATGGAGAGGTGGCAGGGCTGCTGTGGGATGACCCACACTAAGTCTATGCAATGTACCCCAATTCCACTGGGATTCCAGAAGTGGGGGTTATTCACCCCCACTGCACTGCTCCCTCCTCACAGCAGGTGGCGCCATCCTGCTGGGATTGGATTTAGGGGCCTGGAAACTCCCTGCAGCATCAGAGAAGCTCTACCTCACCTCAGCCTATCTGCTCTCCTCCTCTTGCACTCAGATCTTCCCTTCGCCCAGACCTTCGTGCCTCTCCCCTCTGTCCTTCCCCCTTGAGCTCACTCTTCCATTTCTGCTCTCAGTTGGGGTCCAGGGTGGGGGCAGGAGCACGTCACAGGATAAGGGAGCTCCTGGTCCAACCCAAGGGGACGAGTTTGGCAGTGGGTATCCCTGCTGGAGTCCTCTCTGAGCAGCCCCCAGTGCCCAAATGCGTGCTCCCCATTTCTGCCCTCAAGAGATGCTCTGCGCCCCTGCTGGTAGGAAGGAGGGTCAGAAGGAGACCAGGGATGTTTACCGACGTCAGGATGGGCTTGGGGGATGAAACACAACATAAATCACAACAGCTGTCAGCACCGGCGAACAGGCCTAGCCCCTCCTAATTGTTAGTCTTCAGTCCAGGACAACCTGAGCATCCAGCAGTGTCCTACAGGAGCAGCAGGAAGCAGAGGCAGAAGGAGCCCTGGAAGGAGCAGATAAGGGCTAAAGGGAAAACCCAAAGGGACCCATGGGCTCTAGGTGAAATCTTAGGGACAGCAGGGCCTGCAGGGGAGGGAAGGAGAGGGAAGAAGGAAAAGGTCTGACTAGGGTGTGTTGGCAGACCAGAGAGGTGTTGCTTAGCTTGGGGGCATGTGGCTGCCGGACTGCCCACCCCATTTTGGACTCTTTAAGGACAGCAGCCGTGGCTTTAAGCTCTACACTGATGAATGAGGAGACAGGCAAAGAGGCCTCAGAAAGGCTATCTGCTAGCACAGAGGTGGCACCCAAGTGGTCACCCATTCCTCATGTCAGGAGATGGGTGCACGGTGTTTGGGGTCCCTACACCTTAATTCTATTTCAGTTTTTTAAAATGTCATTCTCAGTCTGCCTGAGGATGAAGGCATGCTCCACAGAGAATTTCCAGAAAGAGTGGGTTCCCTTTGAACTTGTAGGGAGTTGGAGTGGAGCACACACAATATGAGTCTGGGAAGGGGTGGGTGGACAGTGCTGCAGGCAGGGGAAGGGTGAATGAGAGGACAGGAAGGGCTGGCCCTGGCACCTGGCAGCTAGAGGGCAGGGCTGCCACAGTGAAGAGTGGCCTGGAGGTGGCAGGGGCTGTGCCCAAGCCTGGGTCAGTCAGAAATTTCTCGTCTGCTCCAAAAGCAGGGGACACACTAGCTGGGGTAGCTGGGAGAGGGAGGAGACAGTGATGAAGAGTGCTGGGCCATCTTGGGCAGCCAGCTGGAGGGCGGCCAGGGCTGGTAAGGACAACTTTGGAAGCTTTGCTGTGTATCTGGAATGTTCTGACTGGTGTAGAATTGTCTTTTGAGGTGCTGTTCTGTATTAATATGGTGGGAAGTATCAGGCGGAACTGATACATGTACATAACACATCTTAATTCTTTTTACCCCCCCTCTTGTTTCTCCCCTTCCTCCATCTCTTGGTCTTCTTCCTGTTTGCAAAAGATCTATCTCTCTGTTTCCTAATATTTATCTTTTATCTTGTTCTTATTTATGCTTTGCATTTCTTGTACAAGAGAAACCGTGTGAAACTCCTTGCCTGGTGTGTGGCTGAGAGGCACTGCCCAGCAACCTCCCCAGAGTGCTGCTTGTGCATGGTTGGGGGTGGCAGTCCTGGCTCCAGCCACAGAGCTGCAGTGCAAACTATGGTGAGGTAAGAGGTGTCCGAGGGCGTCGGCTTGGATAGAGGTCCCAAAGGATGAGATCAGGGCAGGTTCCTGGAGGACTTCTAGGGGAAGAAGGAGACAAGGATGGAGTGAGAGGAAGGGCTCCCAGGGTTATGGGGGCATTTCCAGGAAAGGCGGTGAGACATATGGAAGATCTAAGGGGTGAAGTGATATTGGAGGACCCTGGGGCTGGCACAGGGAGACACTATAGGTTTAGGAAGCCTGGGCTCCAGGGAAGAAAGAATGAAAGAGGGGCTGGGGGCTCCTCAGAGGCGGATGGCCACCTCCATATCAGCCCTGAAGCAGGCTGGTGCAGAAGCAGCTGGCTTGGGGACCCCTCAGCAGGACACCTTCTCAGGCACACTCAACACATGAAGCCGCAGCTTGGCAATGAGCCTGTGACCAAACACTTCTCTATGCTCCTCTTCCTCTTCCAGAACCTACTTCCACCCAGCTCCCTGCTGGGGATGGGGTGTTTATCACTCGGAATTGACCAAGCTCAGGAACCTCCCACCAAGGTGGAAGCCCAGCTGGACAGGAGGGCCTGGAAGCCCAGCTGGACAGGAGGGCCTTTGTCTGTGGCGAGGCCTGGCTGCGGCCGAGTTTGCTCAGTGTTAATCATTGACCATTGCCAGGGACTGAACCCCTCCGGCCAACCCAATGGAGGCTACTAGGGGCTGGGGCCTTGGCCTCCAGCAGTGTGAGGTGAGGCTTAGGTGGGGCTCACCTGGGGCAGAGGAGGAGGAAGGGGGGGGAGTGGAAGGCCCAGGTGGCCCAGGTGGCCGTCAGGAGATTCCAGTGCCTCCTGTTGGTACTCCCTGAGCCCAGCAGGAGCTGTGGGAAGTGCCCAGCATGGCTGGAAATTCTGTGTGGAGCACATCCTGTACTGTCCCACTCCAGGACAAGGAGAGGCCACAGAAACATCTTTCTCCCAAAGAGGAAGGTGAGGGGTACAGAGTGCAGGCCCCAGGCAGAAGGTGTGAGGGTCTCTGCTGAGTGCATAGCTAGGTGTCAGCCCAGAATTCCCACCTGCAGCAGCAGTGGCCACAGGTCCCCCAGAGGGAAGAGTGGCCTGTGTGTGGGTGGGGGGTGACTCATTCTGGGCCAGAAGAAAGATGAAAATCCCAGCCCTGGCTTCTGGCCTGGGTAAGTGTGGCACTGTCCATCCCAAGGCTACATCAGTGAAGGCTGAACGGAGCCAGGAAGAGGACACCAACTAATGTGCAGATCTGACAGGAGGTGGATGGGGAATATGAGGTGGGGCCGGAGAATACGGCAAATGTTTAAAATTATTGCAGTAAAAGACGTGGCTATTAAGCCCCCTCAGAATACTCTTTCTCACTTTGAAGACCTTGCTACTTTCTGAAGCAGTCCTGGAAGTTCTACTTCCTGTCTTTATGAGATGTGATCAAAAATACGGTGACGGTGGCTCTTGGGAGTGAGGGGGAGAACCGAGAGGGAGGTTAGCGCAGTGTGTCCTGCGCTGTGGTAAATCCTGACAGTGTAAACATTCACCGTGTGCTTTAATCACACCTCGGGCTGATCACAGGAGCACTGGCTGCTGAGTATGGGCGGCTTCCTGTCATGATTCCTAACCAACTTGCCGTAGCTCTTCACCAGCGAGAAACTGAGCCAAAGCAATCACTTGTGCAAGTCCCAGAGCTAGCGAAGAGCAGCGGGGAGGCTATCCAAGCCCAGAGCCTGGACCCATTTAGCTCTGTTACCTGCTGGGCTGGGTACAGGGAGGAAAGAGGCCCTGAGCACAGGGGATGACAGAGTGACTCCTAGCCTGGCTCAGGAAGGCCTCTGAAGTGGAAGCAGGGTGCGAACTGTCCTCTGCAGGTACTGAGGCCTGGCCCCCTCTACTCTCACAGGGAAGGGAATCCACGGTACACTGGGGGGCTGGAAAGATCCCAAGTCCTCTGGGTGTCATGAGAGTGTCTCAGGCAAGCCTGCCTTGCAGCACCACCTCCCCTTCCTTTGGCTTTATAGCTGAGAAGTCAATATTGATGTTTTACAACCCAGGATAAGCATGTGTTTTCTTCTCCCAGAGGGGTTATCTGGTCTGAAGGGTTAATCAGTGACCACTTTGTGTGTGTGGAGGGGGAGGCCACTGGGAGAAGAAAGCAGCTATTCAGCTTGGGTCCTAGGCCCAGTCTTTCCTCACCCAACTGCAGAATGACTGCACCCTGTCACTGGGTGAGGACAGAACCGATGGAGATCTGAGCCCGAGTCCAGCAGGTGTGTTCCAGACACTGTTAGGCAGGATGTGCCCGAGGAGAGCATCCTACAAGCAGAGTTTGACCTGGGCACAGGCTGGCAGGCTGAGTGTCCCTCGCATGTGGCTTCCAGGGACCAGTCTGCTTAGGAGATAGGGGAGGAAGACACTAGATAGCACAGAGCATGCAGAGATGGCCCAGTGGAACATGGCAGCTCCCCTGGAAAGCAAGGACATTGGAACCCAACATGTGGCTCTGTCTTGCCTCTCACATACTCTGTGACATTGAGCAAGCGACTTCCTGCCTCTAGGCTTCAGGTGCCTCACCTTCCACCCGGGTGACCTCAGGACTGAAGGAGGAGAAAGGGAACACAGTGATGGGTTGTTAGTGTTTAGGAATCAGGGCTCCTGGTGCCCCAGCTCAAAACATGGTAAGGCTGAGATGAAGTGACAGCTGACACTGAGTGTGGTAGTACACAGTCCCATTATGGGAGGCTGAGGCAAGAGGGTTGCAAGTTCAAGGCTGGGGGTGGGGTGGGGGGAGATCTGAAGGTGAAAAGATTGTGAGGCTGTGAGGGCAGCTTGGGGCAGTGGGCAAAAGTCCCAAGACTAGATGAGAATAGAACAGCTGTCTGGCACCTGGAGAGATGTGGAGAGAGTAGGGACCAACAGAAGAATACTGCCAATGAGAAGGGAACTACCAGCCCCTTCTGAGGTAGTCATTTGTGACCATGCCTTGGAGTCATTTTGCACATTGTTCTGTCCCTGCCCTCTGTTTCTCCTGAGTTTGAGTCCACATCTGCTCCAGAACAGGGCTGGGGGAGCTTGGTGTATCCGAGAGAAGGAAGCAGGAGATTGACTTCAGCACAGAGGGACAGTTCAGAGAGCAGAAGCAGGCACGGGGCTGGGGACCATGAGGGGGACCAGAGGCCTTAGAGGGGTGCACGGAGTTAGGACAGGCAAATGCCCACCTCAGACCCCTCCTCAAAATTGGGGCATAGAAAGTGGGTCCGTAGACCTGGAGACTGTGATGCTAGAGGCACTGTGGCTACGTGGAAGAAGGTAATGCTCAAACATAAACCGCATCACCCGCATCTTTTAGGGTGGGCTGGAGTCACGATTTGAGAAAACAGAAGTTGAACCCATATAGTCACCCACCTTGCTGGGCACAGGTCTGGGCCTTTAGATGAAAAACAGGGTTCAACTGCATCTACCCCTCAAAGAGGGGAGTCAGGCTGTGGTAGACACGACTGCATCCCTTCTTCCTTGTGAAAAAGGTCCTAAGTTTTAGCTGGCAGAATACAAACTGCATTTTCCGGCCTCCTTGCAACTAAGTGCATCTACATGATCAAGGCTTAGCCAAAGGGAGGTTGTCTTAGTCTGTCTGGGCTGCTGTAACATAATACCTGAGATGAGTAATTTATAAACAACAGAAGTGTATTTCTTACAGTTCTGGATGCTGAAAAGTCCAAGGTTCTTATAGGCTCAGGGTTCCTGAGGGCTGCTCTCTGCTTTGAAGACAGAACCTTCTTGAGAAGGTGAAAGAGGAGAAATAAAAGGAATTAGAGTACTACCATCAACCTCTTTTGACTTGCTAGCCTTGTTGTCTTAGTCTGTTTTGTGCTGCTATTACAAAATGCCTGAGGCTGTATATTTTATAAAGAAAAGAGACTTACTTAGCTCACAGTTCTGGATGCCCAAGAGCATAATGCCTGCATCTGCTCAGCCCTGGTGAGTACTCATGCAGGATGGGATGGGAGGGTGAAAACATGGAAGGGAAATGTGGCATAAGAAGACAAGAAGCAAGAAAGAAGAGAGGAAAAGCTTCCTCTTTTTGAATCAACCCACTCTCACAGGAACTAAACCACTCCCAACAGATCCAAACCACATGTAAGACCAGCATTCTTTCATGAGGACAGAGCCCCATTAGGAGTAATATTCTAATTACTTTCTATTTTCATCCTCAGGAGACTGAGCTTCCAGCACACAAACCTTATTCAGACCATAGCACCCATTCGTAAGGGCTCTGTCCCTGTGTCTTCACCATCTCCTAAAGTCCCACCTCATCTACTATCACATTAGCATTTAAATTTCCACATATGGATTTAGAGTGTGGAGCGCACTCAGACCGTAGCAGGGGTGACCACAGTGATATATCCAACTTCTCGATCACTGGCTCCCCGGCCCTTTCCCCTTGCCTATTCACTGGAATGAGCACAAAGGGATGAGCCCTATTCCACATGGATGAAGACAGCATCCCAGGAGGGCTCAAGACAAAGGAAACCCAGAGTTCTGCTGATCTCCTGCAGCAGAAGCAGATACCAGGTCAGACTCTCATGACAGAGAAACCAGCCTCCATCTTGGTCAAATTGCTGGTATGTTTGCTTTCTAAGCTATCACTGCCAAAATCTATTTCATAACTAATTTAGAATACAGCCAGCACTGCCTGTTTGTGAGTTCAATCAACATGGATTAAAAATATTTTCAAAAAATCTATACCAAACATAAACATGTACAGATATTTTCTCCCCATTGTTGCCTAAAAAAATGCAACACAACTTGTATCCATATAGCATTTTCATTGTTTTAGGTGTTACATGTAATCAGTATATGGGAGGACATGTGTAGTTGGTGTGAAAATATCCACCTTGATATAAGAGACTGGAGGAGTGAAGTCCAAAGATGGCGGACCAGTAGGGACCCTCTCTGAGAGAGACAGCTCAAATGCCAGAATAAAGCACCCTGGAGAGACCCAAACAGACAGAGATGGACTCTCACAACCTAGGAAGAAACCGCTCGAACATGAGGTCCTGGGGCTACCATCAGAGGCGCTAAGATCAGCGAGCACGGTGCCCTCCTCGAGCCGCCTGAATCCCTGCCGGAGACCTGACCAAGGGATCCACGCCAAAGTGACTGGCTTGAGCGGCTTGAGCGCAGAGCTGAACAGCCCTGCATGCGGCTCACCTGGACTGGCCCTGCACGCGACCCACCCAGAGGCACCATGAATTCGAACCGCAGCTGCACTGAAGTTGGAGGTGTGGGAGCCCAGCAGTTCTCGGGGACCGGCATCAACACACGGTGAGTGATGGGAATAAGATCCTTCCACGGGAAAGGGGAAACCGACTGGACGACATGTTGGATTTGGGCAGGAGAGCCCTAACTCCATAAGGAAGTGGCTTCAGTTGGTTGCTCCCCTCACTGAGTGGATTGATGGAATCTGCTTGGACTAGGCCTCGCCCCTAGCCGGGACCCAGTGAGTCGATACAAATTAATTCCCTGAGATCAGCACACATGGATGCAGTGAAGGCCTGCAAAGGTTGACTGGCCCGGAGGGGAGGAGCCAGTGCACAATGCCTGTGCATGAACTCTAATCTCTGATAGCCTATTGAAGAGGGCAAAAGCTCCTAGCCTGCGCCCTCTAGAGGAACCTTAACTAACAAGAAAAGGGTCTGGGAATTACACTGTACACTTGTATGGAAAGAACCAAAAACATGACAAAAGGAAGAAATAAGAAAAAAAACCCAGCCCCCAACCCTGAGAACATTGATCCAGGAGAGGTAAATACAAAAGAGATTGA
>PVJX010008327.1:0-66199 GCA_004027295.1 Dolichotis patagonum
AAAGACATTATAAGACTTCAAAAGCAAGTAATAATCAAACCAGAGTGGGTATCTTAGTGAATCTTGTCATCTTCAGTGTAGTTGCCTATACTCTTAGACTTGATGCTATCCATCACAACAGATTTAAATAAAATCAGTCAATACAAAGTAGCAATCTAACAGACCAGATTCAAATAAGATCAGCCATAATAAGACAGTACCTTCTTGAAGTCTTTTTTCTTTTAAAAAGATATGTGTCATAAACACTGATACAATTTCTGATGCATTTGTGGTGCCTTGTTCTCATCAGGTAAAAAGTAACAAAGCCAGGTATTGTGGCACACATCTGTAATCCAAGCACTCTGGGAGGCTTAAGCAGGAGGGTCACAGGTTGGAGTCCAGACTTGGCAACTTAGTGACTTAGAAAGACCCTGTCTCAAAAAAGGGAGTGGGGCTATAGCTCAGTGCAAAGGTCCAGTGGTTCAATCCTCTGTACTGAAAAGACCAAAAAAAAAAAGAAAAAACCACCAAACATGTGGCTAACAGAAAATAGGTATTCTTCCAAAGGTCAAAACCAATTACTGTTAATTACCAGAAAATATTATTTTTTAAAATTTGGGAACATCCACCAAACAAATTTACTTAAAAAGATCCAAGGCATTTTATACTAGGTTTAGTTTCTCTTTTCTTTAGTTAGGAGATACTCAGGATGTTTAATATTGGGGAAGTGGGTGGAGTGAGCAATGTCAAATGAGGGTGTCCCTGGCAGCCAGGGCCCTAGGCATGGGTGGAGCCCCAGCCTTTAGTGCTGGTGACCACTGCCAAGGTTCAAGCTGGAGACTGGGCCCCCTGCTGTGTTCCCATATGTTCCCCCAAGTCACTACTTCCCAGGTGGCCTTATTCTGGGGAAAGAGGTGGTCAGTGGTGGCCACACCAAGGCGCCTAAGACCTCCATCCTGCTCTGTGGGCACCCTGAGGAGATTCACACAAAATGAAAAGGAAATAACTGAGAAGGAAGTCACCCTTCACTTGTTGCGGGTGAGCAGCTGCTTTGTGAAGCCAGCACAGTCCTGAAGTAGGTGCAGCAAGATTGCTGTCAGCGTGAGCTGTATGGGAGGCTCGTTGGCACAGACTTTAAGATTGCCTTCCTGAGTGATAGTGAATGTGGATTGGATAAAGGTGAATCCCAGTTTAAGAATAAGGTTATAAGAGAAAGTGACATTACTGTCCACTGTATTGACCTGTTTAATGGAGTGTTCGAGAGGAAAAACAAACTCTTGGGACAACTGAAGAAATACTCTGAAAAACTCATTATCCATTGCAAAGGCCTCCAAGTGTTCTTCTTTTGTCTAAAGTACACAAAAGAAGTTCAAAGAATTGTCTGTGGGATAATTCATCATACCCAGGCTCCTAAACTACTTAAAAGATTTTTCCTGTTTTACTGTGCAACTGCTGCATAAAACAACACGCCCACTGATCCCAAGGACCATACAGTAATGTTTGACACACTTAAGGACTGGTGTTGGGAATTGGAGCAGACCAAAGGCAATGTGAAGTACAAAGCAGTGAGTGTCAGTGAAGGCTCCAGAATCTGTGAGAGTTTGCAAGCGTTTTTCAGCATGTCCCCTCCCCTCCTTCTAGAGGAGGATGTACTGCACTTTCCTGGTCATGGCATAGCAATATGGTGTTGGTTCTTCCACAACAGAAGTACCCTTTTGAAAATGTCATCAGTGCCCAAAGAACAGGTTGACAGCATTTTGCAGATGCAGAAGAGCTTCTTGGATGGAATTTACAAGACCATCCACAGGCCACTTTTTGAAATTGTCAGAACCGAAGACTTATCAGGCAACTTCCTATCCCTGCAGGAAATCCAGAGTGTACACTCTAAACAGCTATTTCTGATAGATAACAGTACTGAATTTTGGGACACAGATATAAAATGGTTTTTTTCTCTTGGAAAGTAACAGCTGGCTTGACATTGTCTGAAAAATCAGGCATTGTCTAAAAAAGCAATAGAGGTCACAGAATGCATTGAAGCACAAACTATGGGCATTGTTTTAGAGGAGAATGCCTCTGGCCTCTGCTGCCTCCTGTCTTCTCTGGTGCAAGTGATGATGGATCCCCACTGTCGAACCCAAACTGGTTTCCAGAGCCTCATCCAAAAGGAGTGGGTCATGGGCGGCCACTGTTTTTTGGATCGTTGTAACCATCTCCACCGGAGTGACAAAAAGGAGGTTCCTGTGTTCCTGCTTTTCTTAGATTGTGTCCAGCAGCTATTGCACCTGCATCCCCCAGCGTTTGAATTCACTCAGAGTTAGCTGACTGTTTTGTCAGATAGTCTGTATATACCAATTTTTAGTACCTTCTTCAACTCACTTCAGAAAGATACTGCCATGGGTAGGGAAAGCCTGGATACACAAAGCAAGCCTTTGAATTTGCTCACCATGTGGGATTGGTCTGTACAGTTTGAACACAAAGCGCAGACTCTTTTCAAAAACCCTCTCTGTGGAAAAGCCAAAGCTGGACAAAGGCCAGCAGAAAGGGATGCATTTCAAACATCAATGACAACTTTCTTTGCACTCACCCAATCTAAGTCATCTCCCAAAAGAGGATTTTTCAGGGAAGAAACAGATCATTTAATTTAAAACCTTCCAGGCAAGAGAATTAGCAAACTTAGTAACTTTTTAAAAATTTTATTTAGAGAAAAAAAGGAAAACAGAATAAAGGGTATAAATAATACAGAATTTCAAACAAGTAATAGTAAGAGATGACTAGTCAAAAAATTAATAAATCACTAGTTGATAAATTACATATTGTTATCTTAGAAGTAGCTGTTCAAGTTACAGAATCAAAGCATAAAAATGAACAATGACAGTGCAAGCTATTATATTTGATGAACTAACAAAAACTTAGTATGTTTATCCATCTTGTGCACTTAAACATACATGCAGTTTTATCCTTTAGAGCACTTTCCCTTTCATTATCACAATATCTATTATACATTTTGGATCTTATTACTCTTTCGGTTTTTTATTATTTTTTATACTAGAAAAATAATACAGTATTTACAAATGTGAGTCTGATTTATTTAGAATTAGCAAACTTATTAACCCTTGAGCTACAGGACATCGTCTGGGAGTTCTATGACAATTGGCACAACAGGCCTACTTACTACCACGATTTGTTGTTGCCTCATATAGAGAGGCCAGAAATCAAAGTTTGGGCACAGTGCTACTTGCATTGGATTCCAGAAACCTAAACCGTAGGTAGTGGCAGAGTGGCCACTATGAGCAAACTCTTTGAAATGATGGAGGAAGTCCAGCACTTACAAGAGAAAATCAGCAAGCGTCACCACAGCCCAGTGCCCTGCCAGGCTGAGGCACCCTGCCCGCTGAGGAACTCTGTCCACCTGTCCTCTCTGTGTCTTTTTGCTTTGCTCCAGCGACACTCGTCCAAGCCTGCCTTGCCCACCAGCAACTGGAGAACTTTGGGAGATAAGGAAGATCTGGCCAAACGAGAAGACGAGTTTGTGAACCTAGGGAATGTGAGACTTATGTGTTGGGTGACTGGCGAGGTGTGTGGGAGGTTAGGACCATTGATCTCGAGACTAGTGTATCCAGTGCTGGGAGGGACCTAGCCCAGCCTCTGGTGGAGAAACCTAGGCCTTGAAGAAAAAAACTGGTTCTCAGTTTTTTCATGGTTCTGAAAGACTATTCAATTAAAATTATATCTCAAGTATTATTAATTGGAAGGAATTCTTGACTGTTTTGTGATGCCTAAGTATTAAAACCCCCAAGGGGCCAGTTTACTGCTACAAAGAGCTTCAGTCTGATATTCTTAAGATTCGCTTCTTCTGGTTCTTTCGTTTTTTTGGTACTGGTAATCAAAATCATGACCTGGGCATGCACTGTGCCACTGGGCTAGATTCTCAGCCCCTTCTCGTCCTTTCTGTACCAACATAAATTCATCCCACCATTGGGAATAGTAAGTTGAGAGCGCGTCTCAGGAGCAAGGTCAACCTTATGTGGTGTCTGCATGTATTTAAAGACTGAGATAGAGGTACTAAGATGGATGGGATTTACTTAAACCACAGCATTTTTCCTTTCTTGTTCCCTTTGTCTGTGGAAAAGCTAGAAAGTTCCACTGTTGCCACACACCCTAACACTCAGCCCCTCCTCCCTCCTTCATAGACTGTGTCTGTGTATCAGTCAGAGTTTACTAGAGAAACATATAACACAAGATACACAACTCTATAAGAAATTACAAGATTGACTTATAGTGATCAGCCACAAAGTGAAATAAGGGAGCGTGTCTGCACGCTAAAGGTTGAAGGGTCCAGCCTAAGGCTGGAGCTTACTGCAGTGTCCTGTGCAAGTCCGTATCTGGAGGCTGATGGGTCTATGATGGGACACTTAAGAGTCTGGAATGGAGGGCTGAAGAGTATAACAAAGGCTTAAGAGTCCCAGGCAGAGCCAAATAGTCTGTGTTAGGAGCCAGGAGATGAGCACATCTGAGCTAAAAATGAAGAGGGGAGCTCCTCCAAAGAAGCAGCAGTCAGTCCCTCCTCATTGCCTATTTTATGTATGCGGGATGTTACAAACTAGAGACCCTGGCCCTCCTATTGCTGAATCTCTTAAAGTTCAGACCTTTTCAAATGCCGAATCACTTAGTTAAGCTTCTAGACTTCTTGACTTGATACAATGTATGAACCATAACAGTCCCCCATCATGTGTTGAGTGCTGGTTCAGCCACCACCCACCCCTCCCTTTGCTGACAGCTGTGGGTCTTTTCTCAGTGCTGCCCCCCTGCACTGCCTGCCTTGGAGTACACAGTCCCAGTGTCTTGCTGCTGAAGCTGCTGGTGAAACTGGGGGATCTCTTGGTTTGCCCAGAGGAGCATCTTGGCCTCTGGAGTTTGCCAGTGTTTGAAAACCTTGACCCTGAAAGCATGCTCCTCTGGCATAGTTCCTCAGCTGCCTCCCAGCTGCCAGCTTGCCTCACCTGTTCTGGTCCTGCACAGTCTGCTGCAGGTCAGCTTCTTGGGAATGCAGCTTGCGTGGGAAAGCAGCTAATCAGCAATGCCAGAAGCTGTGATTCTCACAGGATACCTCAGTGATTTGAGAAGCGATAGAAAAAACGCAATGATGCCTACTCTTCTTGGATCTGCTGTCCAAAGTCATACATTTTTTTTAATGTAGGAAAATATACTTTGTAGGGGCCAACTTTTTCATTCTCAGTGGAACTCTTGTCAAATTCCACAAAAGAAAGGGAAAAAACCCTTACATTAGAATCTTTCAGGTAGAATGTTTGCCTTTTCTATACATTTGCTCTTTAGAATAGATCCCAGTTAGATGTTAGAAATACCTGCTCTGGAGGGCAATAGGACCATTTGAAGCTATTGACAAAGGAGTTCCCAGTTTGCACTGAATCATCTTTGTACATGCAACCATTTTGCTCTTCTCCATTCCACCTTATGTGCAGGCCGGATTGGTCAGTTAAGGTAGAAGGTTGAAGGGAGGGTCGGATTTATGCATCTGGGGGCCACACACACCTCACTTTTTGTTGCCTTAAGAGTCTTCAGAGTGAGGTCAACTTTAAGCTTGCAATAGTGGTTTTTAAAAATACATGAGGAATTTAATATGGGAAAGGGAGTTCCTAGATCCCTTCACATATGTTCTGGGCTTTCTTAAACTAGCACTAATCTCCACTTCTCTGCCCTATTTATACTATAGAGACACAAGGATTCAGTGTACTGTACTACTCCCAAATATACTATGAGCTTACTGTTGTGTTACCTTGTTATAACATGAGTATCTGTATGGAAGCCTCTTCAATCTCAGTACTTTTCACTCCCAAAATGCCTGGTGTGATGCTTTATACTCTATAAAATATACGGTTTAAAGGCACATGGTCATGGCCTTTCTCATAGCAGCTGAATGTACATTGAATATTTTTCTATGATTTTTTTTAAATTACTATAACAAAATAAGCTTATAACATGTAAGGTCATGATGATTTTATGTATTTATATTTGAAATCAGATTTCTATAGTTTGTATTTGTGTACAGAATTCCCAGGGTTTATATATTGTGAAATTTTTATTCAAGATTTAGATGTGGATTGTGCTTAACAGTAAAAGCTGAAATAAGACCATGTACTTTCAAATGCTGCACTGTTCAAATTTGGAAATGTACATGAATGTACTGTATATAATACCGTGACTTTGTTTATATCTCCAAGTTTTTACAGTGAGAATAAACTAGCTTTAATTTCTTTTTTTTTTTTTTAAGGAATAAGCTGTTGGGCTATATCTGTGTAAATGTGTTTTTTATTTTCTGGATGCACAAAATGTTTGTACCTGTATTCTTGCTGCAACATACCTGTTTTGTTTTTTGCTTTTGGTACTGGAGATCGAACTGACAACCTTGCAATTGGCAAGCGGGCATTTGTGCTGCTGAGCTAAACCACTAGCCCACTGCAGCATCTCTGATTTGCAGAAATTAAGGCACAATTTAAAACCAAAAAGAAAAAAAGGATGTTGAATATTTTATTTTTTTAAGGCAACATAATTGAACATAATCGCAAAATTCATTTAAAGCCATGGCATAATCTGTTTTTGTTTTCTTAACACTAATCTTTTCTTGTTTCAGACTTACAGCCTTACAAATACGCAGGGTATCCTATGCTAATTAGAACTATAACAATGGAAACTTCAGATGACCTCCTTTTCTCAAAAGAATCCCCATTGTTGCCTGCGGCCGCAGAGCTGACTTTCCACACTGTCAACTGCTCAGCTCTCAATGCCGAGGAGCTCAGGAGGGAAAATGGGATAGAGGTAACATGAGTGACCTCTGGGCTTATCTTTATGCTAGTTGAGGCACCTTAGATGACATTTTGGTAATAGAAAATTCAGCCAGTACAAATGTAGTTGAGACAGTTTCTCCTTTAATTTATTCCATCAGATAATACAATATTCTCAATATTCTAGACAGAACTAAAAGTACAAATGGAGCTTAATTTTTAATATGAATTAGAGAACATTGATTACAAAATTAGAAAAGGAACGTTGCTTGAACATTAGGTTTTGGGAAGATTTTTTTAAAAGGAACTTTTAGGAGTCTTTCATTGTTTAATAACTATTAGGTGAATATTAATTTAGGTACCAAATATCTTACATTAAAAGATTGTTTAAAAGAATTAAGGTGTATGTTATATACATATGTCATTTCCTCATGAAGAATGTACTGTAAACATGTATTAATTAAGAAAATAAATAATAATTTTTTAAAAAGTTGTTTATTCCTGCCAGAAAATGCTTTTCATGCTTCTGTTTCAAAGTGGAAAGCTTACTGTTGACCTCTTTTCCTGCAGGTATTACAGGAGGCATTTAGTCGTTGCGTGGCTGTCTTGAATCGCTCTAGTAAACCAAGCGATATGTCAGTACAGGTGAGGCTAAAATATGTGGCTCCCAGACATTTACACTAGACCAGTGGCTTAGTCTTCACAGATATGAGAAGCAGCTTGAGAGCTCATTAAACCATTGCTTACTAGTAGCTTCTTTCTCTGCCATACTGTTGTTTCCAGTTCAGTTCTGGTGAGGAGTCTGTGAATCTGCTGTTCTCATCAGACTCTGAGTGAAGCTGGTGGTTACGGGTCTTTGTGTGTCACACTTTAGGAATCACTTATGATGTGTTAGCTTCAATGTTTTCTTTGTTAAACTAGAGAATCCTTGTGTCTCCATACCAGCTACAGACCTTTGTCACTCGTTTCACATATCTTCTGCCCACTTCTATAATTTTCTTCTCCTTCCCATGTATGTAGTATTTTTATTGACAGTTTTTTAAGGTCATAATAGATGAATTCGTTGATAGAAAATTTATCATGAATTCATTAAAATTGGAGAGCATATCTTTTTACATAGTCCTTATATAGGCTAACAAATTTTAGAATATAAAAGTTACACTGTATTTTTAGTTTTACAGTACTGAGAAACACTGGCTTTGAGTATAATCCTGTTTTGAAGTACATTACATAAATAGAATTGTGATAATCTGCCATTTGAAAAAGCTGGAGAAAAATACCTTTTAAATAAAGACCCCGAGATGAAATATTTGATGCTTTCAGCCTTTTGTTATTTTTTTGTTTGTTTAGACAGGGTCTTGCCATATAGTTCATTCAAGCTGGTCTTGAACTCACATCAGTCCTACCTCAGCTTTCTAAGTGCTAGGATCACAGGAGTGTACCACCACACCTGGCTTGTCAGTCTTTCATAGAGACTTTTATATATTCTTTTGCTTCATGTCACATCTCTAAAAATATAAAAGCCATTCTTGGCTTATTGTTGATACCCAGAGCAGGTCATGATTGTTTAGTTCCATGGGCTATAGAGGCCACGGTTTGCCAGTCTGTTAAGTATCTTACTGACAAAGACTAGGGACATAGTATAAACCTGTTTAATTTTGGAGCATTGTATATGCCACTGAGCATTATTCAGAAATTTCTGCTGATTTGATTTCTACTGTGTTTTATGTAAAGAATGTGTATGTGACTCTTCTTTTTCCCCCATTGTGTTTTCTGCAGGTGTGTGGGCACATAAGCAAATGCTACAGCGTGGCAGCTCAGTTTGAAGAGTGTCGAGAGAAGATCACAGAAATGCCTGGCATCATCAAGGACCTCTGTCGAGTGCTCTACTTCGGCAAGGTGGAGTTGATGGTCATATTTCTGGATGCAGTTAGCAGTGGTTTCCTTATCAAGTAGCCAGGTTGTTTTACCAAAATTATTTGTAAGTAAACTGCTTGGATCTCAAAGCATTTTTCACAGAAACTTTGCTGCAGATGAAGGCTTTGTTGGTAGGCTGCCCCACAAAAAGTAAGACTAGCATGGCATATCTAAAGGAAGTTGTTCTCACCTGATTTCTATGGGAGAAAGGCTGAGAAAATAGAAAAGTTAGACTAAGTCAGTGTAATAAAAGTCCGGGTAAAACCTAAACTTAGAGTTCAGTCACTGCTTGGTGGAAAAAGCTTTAGAGATCTCAGAACATACTGTTACCTCCCAATCCACAACTGCTGAGGGATGAACTATGTGACTGGAAAGAGAGATTCTTTAGGGAACTGGGCAGGGCAAGTTGTGTTGACTAGCATAGGAGTGAAGTACTAATCCTGAACTAATGTAGTCTAAAATAAGGAACCTGATGAAATACCTCCTCATCTGTATCTACTTGATAACCTTCAAAAGTGTTTAATAAGGATACACACTGTGATATAATGAAGTTAAATCCTTTTACACTTGCACAAAAGAGATGTACATAAGATAAGTATTGCATAAGTTACTATTGATACCTTATTGCCATTTTTAAAAGTTAAAAATACTAGAAATCAGAAAAGCTGTGTTTCCATGTCTTTGGACACTGGTCTCAAAAATACTAACAGTATGTTTTTATTTTAGGCATTTTTTTTCTTTCTTTTTTTCTTTCTTTCTTTTTTTGGGTGCAGGGTCCCCTTGCAGTGTAGTTGAGACTGGCCCCCTTACAGTGTAGTTGAGACTGGCCTTGAACTCTTGGCAATCCTTTTGTCGTAGCTTCCCAAGGGCTGGGGTTATAGGCGTGTACCACCATGCTCAGCCTTTATTTTACAGGCTTTTAGAGCTCTAGGATTCAGATTTAAATTGTAATTGAAAATGTAAGAAGAGATATTTTAAATATTTTGCAATATATAAGATAGCCAGCTTGACATGCATTCATAACCACTTTCTCTTGGGATCATTTTTTTTAACCTGTAAATTAATTCTGATATTTTTTTCCTCAGGGTATTCCACGAGTGGCTGCCCTTGGAGTAGAGTGTGTCAGTTCTTTTGCTGTGGATTTCTGGCTGCAGACGCACCTATTCCAGGCTGGAGTTCTGTGGCATTTGCTTGGTTATTTGTTTAATTATGACTATACACTTGAAGAGAGTGGCATTCAGAAAAGTGAGGAAACAAACCAGCAGGTAACTAGCTAATTGCTTTAGTACTGAATTTGAACCCAAATTCAGTTAGGTTGTTGCTAATTAGTGGGAAATGAAACTTCAACTACCCAAAACCCACAGGGGATAACTATTTTTTATGATAGCAAACTTGGACTTAAATAGAAAGATAGTAACGAAGTTTATTCAAGCAAAGGAACTTTCAATAGCATGTTCTGGACATAATTTAATATTTTCTTAATTATTCAGTCAACTTTATGAGGGCTAGCTTCCGCAACACTTGATTTTGTAGACATTCTTTTTGTCTCACATTTCCTTGCTCCACATTGTCTGCGTGAATCGTTAGCAGGCAAATCTATCTACCTGTTCCCTACTCCCTGTGCTACTTCTAAATGTGATAATGTAAGATGTCACATTGGGAATAAGTGAGTACGTAGATTTAATGACTTTTCCTATTAGTGAAAAAGACTAAGCTTTCTGATAGCAGTTTGAGACTCTCGTACCTTTCCTTTCTTAAAAATATCCCATACAGTTTTGGTTTCTTAAAGTTATTACATTACCTATGTGAGATAACAGATCTACTTTAATGTCTTAATTTTTTTGTACTAGGAAGTGGCTAACAGCCTTGCTAAACTAAGTGTCCATGCTCTGAGTCGCCTAGGAGGGTATTTGTGTGAAGATCAAAGCACTCCAGAAAATCCAACTGTGAGGAAAAGTCTAGCTGGCATGCTGACACCCTATGTTGCTAGAAAACTTGCCGTGGCTAGTGCCACTGAGGTATGTACTACAGAAGTAGTCTGGGTTTTAAAGAATGGTGCTGGAGTTTCTTAAGTAGTAAAGAACACAATAATACTGATCATTCCAGGAAACCTGAACATTAAAAATAACTTGCTTGTTATTTCAACCAGGAAATTCGGTTTAATTGTAGGTTAGTGCTACGATAATATCTCTTCAAATTTAGCTTTCTCATAGGTTAATTGGTCTCACGTTTTTCCGCTGTGAGCCCACTACACTTTTTAACAATTTCAAGTCAGGAAGGGACAGGACAAGAAAGTGTCCTGGGAATGATGTTTCACAGTGGGCAGAGTACTAGAAGTCAAAAGACTGAGCCTGGTTCTGTTATCCTGTTTTTCTGGTTTTTTTTTTTTTTCTCTTTTCTCTTTTTTATTTCTTCCCCTCCCCTCCATACTGCAAAATGACACACTTAACACACTCTTCAGAAATACCTGAAGTTACATTGGTGCTTAATTTCTAGAGCCCTAAAAATTTTGCAATATTTCAGAATTAAATGTTAATAAAGCTATATATGGATTTAATAAGATGCTTAATTACCTGGTCTCAGAGTATTATTATTTTCCTAACCATATTTTTTTAAGTCATTTTACTTATTTAGTCTTCCAACTTTTGAAAAAAGAATTGGACATCTTTGTATAAGATGGAAGCTATACGCCCCTCTCTTTTCTTCCTAGTTTATGGCTGTGTAAATATAAAATATAAAAGAATCTCATTCAAACATTTAAAAAGTATCAGACACTTAATGTTCTGGAGTGCTAAAAAAGGGGAAGCTCATTGGCTGGCTGAGCAGTCATCATCTGTGTCTTGAAGCTCCTTAGTGCATCCTGAGTTACATTCTAGCCAGGAAACCCTGAACCACCTTTCTCTCCATAAATTTTATTTTTCTTTATAGGATATGTTTCATAAAGACTTAGATTTTATTTTTAAATTTGAAATATGCCTGTATAACAATCAAAATATTCAAAATATGCTGTAATTTTAGACAAGTATTTACTGAGCACTTATTACATGAAATACTGAATTTTGGATCTTGAGAAGATGGTGGACTGATAAGTAGCAAGATAAAGAGCCTAAGAGAAACAGCTCAAACGCTCGAATTTACCACCATGAAGAAGACCAGACAAAAGGAGAGGGATTCTCATGACCCAGGACGAAACTAAGGAAAAAGAAAAAGAAAAAAGAAGGGAAAAAAAAAAGAAAAACGTGGACAGAAGGCTGGAGCCAGATGTGCTCTCACCAGAGCCAGTCTGACTTGTGGTCATGGCGCTCTCACCAGAGCTGGTCCAACTCGCAGTTGCACTGAAGTCGGGGTTGGCGAGCCCCATGCCCTCAACAGGAGGACATGTCGCAGTGGAGAACAGAGCTGGCGTGGAGATCTGCACTTACCTGCAGTGAGTGCTCAGAATTTGGTCCTCCCACAAGAAGTGGGGTGACCGGCTGGACAACATATTGGAATTGGGCAGGATGGGCCTGAACCAGGAACTGCAGTGGCTGCAGTTGGCTGCTCCCCGCCCAGAGCAGATTGGTGGGATCTGCTTGGGCTGGGTCCACCCCTGGTCACGACCCAATAGCCAGGGACAAAATTGTCCTCAAGTTGTCCTGTACCAGTTCCGTCCCCGTGGCACACACTAACGTGGTGAAGGCCCCCACTGGTTTACTGGATCGGGGGGAAGGGCCAGCCTCTACCACTCCTGCTTGCACCTCAGTGATCACCAACAAACTGAAGAGGGCAGCAATCCCTAGCCAGCACGCTTCAGAAGAACCATAACCAGTATGGAAAGGGGCTGGGACCTCCACCATACACCTGTATAGAAGAAACCAGAAACCAGAAACATGACAAGAGAAAGAAATAAGAAAAGCCTCCAGCTGCCAACGTAGGGAATTTGGGTCCAAGAGAAGTAAATACAGAAGAGATCCAGGGCAGCAAACATGCAGTATTGGATATGGCATCAGCTGACAAAGAAATATCTTCGTGACATTATAGACGAACTCAAAACTGAAATACTGATACAAATGAAGCAAGACGTAAGAAGATTAATAAAAGAAATGCTAAGTACCTTTCAAGACACAGATGGAAGAATGGAGGAACACAAAGGAGAGAAACCTTTGATTAAGAATATAAAAAAACCTGGAATACGTGAAACAGATTCAAACAGACTACCAGAAAATTAAAAACTCCATTGAAAGCTGGCAAAATAGCCTGAAAGAAGCTAAAGATTGATTATCAAAACTTTAAGATAGGTTTGCAATGTGTGATTGCAAAAGGAAAGATCTCTTAAAAATAACAAGGAAACAGGAAGTAACAATACAAAAGTTAGAAGACGTCAAGAGGATCTATAACTTAAGAATAAAAAATGTAAGTGAAGAAGCAGGGATAAACACAAATGAAATACAAAGGCTATTCACAGAAATAATTAAGGAAAACTTCCCAAGCATAGGAAAAGGCAATGATATTCAGATGTATGAGGCATACAGAACTCCAGCCAGCTACAACCAAAACAGATCTGCACCCAGACATATAATAATCAAGATCTGAGAAATTCATCACAAGAACAGAATATTTAAAGCTGTCAGAGAAAAGAAACAGATCACCTATAAAGGAAAACCCATCAAAATCAGAACAGACTTCTCATCACAAGCCATCAAATCAAGAAGAGCTTGGAGCAAAGTATTCCAAGCCCTGAAAGAAAATAAACTCCAACCCAGATTGATGTACCCTGCAAAACTGTCTCTCAGAATTAATGGAGAAACAAGATGCCTCCATGACAGAGAGAAACTGAGGGAGTTTGTGACCAGCAATCCAACGCTACAAAAAATACTGAAGGACATTCTACAGAGAGAGAAAAAAAAAAACACCAGGATTTCAGGAACAGTGGCCGAGAGGCCTCAATGAATGGGGCAAACAGTGGAATAAAGGATAAAAGTAGACAACCAATGGCAGAAAAAAAGCATAGCAGAAATGAGGCAGAGAAGGTTGGCTATAACCTCTAACATAGATGGCCTTGATACACTAACAAAAAGAAACACAGGCAGAGTAGATCAGGATCCATCGAGATCATCAGGGTCCATCAAGATGCTCTGTATAGGAAATATAATTAACCTGAAAGAGGGTTAATGGACTGAAAGTCAAATATGAGAGAACAATGCTCTATGTGACAGGGAACCAGAGAGAAATAGGGGCAACTCATCCAGCAGCTGCAGATAGGTTGGAAAGACATGACATTTTTGTGCAGTGGAGAACTACTCAGCTAATGATGAAGGAAAACCTGGAGGCTTTTGTAGGTAAAGGAATACAACTTGATATCAAGTTCAGGGATAAAAAGGTTCAGAACCACTTAGATAAATAGCAGGTTGTCTCCCTAATCTAAAAACTAAAGGAGTTAGTGGGATACAAATGTACAATGAACCCTGTGAAAGTGAAAGGGGGGGAGTTGTCTAAAAAAGGAAGGCAGAGGACATATAATAGTGTATCAGGATTTAAAATCCACTTATTCTCATCACTCTGTTTAGTTTGATCATACTGTGTTCTAGTCTGTCTACTTATACTGGATTTGAGAGCACAGACAGCTGTTCAAAAAATAGCAGGATATACTAAGGTAACCATCCTTAATTTCCTGTTAACTTAATCTGAAGCCTTGTATAACTTACACTGTCTTATTATGACTGATCTTATTTGAATCTGGTTTGTCAGATCGCAGTTTTGTCTTGACTGATTTTATTCAAATCTGTTATGTTTGATAGTATCAAGTCTGAGAGTATAGACAACTACTCTGAAGACAAGATTCACTAGGATACTCATTCTGGTTTGACTATTACCTGCTTTTGAAGTCTTATAATGTCTCCATTGTTTTTTTTTTATTGATATTGTTATGTACTTCTGTGTTCAATTATACTATGCCTGATGATACAGACAATTCTATTGAAGATAACAAGAGACATCATAGTAACCATTGTAGATCACCTGGTATGGGGGTTTTATATGTCTTTTTCGTTTTGTGTTGTTCTAGGAATTTGTTTTGTCTTTTGTTTTTCCCTCTAAAACAGAAAGGATAGGTATACATGTAGAGACTCATGCATGCATAGAACTTCTAAACAGTTCATTATATAGTGCATGATGAAATGAACAACTACTTTGAAGAAAAAGAGACACTAAGGTACCCAGTGCTGATTCTGTAGCATCATGATGTGAAATCCAGCAATACTAACATTCTTTGTTCAGAGTGATTTTAGTCTGTTTTGTTTTGTTTAATTTCAACATACGTGAAGGTATGGACAGCTGTTTCGAAGAGAATTAGAGACACTGTGGCAGCCATTGTTGACTTCCTTATTGTTTGGTCTTGAAGACCTAGAATGTCTTCATCATCCTGTCCTGATCAGTTTTATACTATTTTGTTTTGTATGAATTCACTGTATGTGAAGATATAGACAACTATTTCAAAGAAAACAACAATATTATAGACGGTGAAGACCTCCAGTTGTCTTGCTTTAAAATCTGTATCTCTTTCATTGTTTTCTTATGATCTGTTTTGTTCTGTTTAATTTTACCCTTTTTAGAATAAAATTTTAAAAAATAGAAATAGTGAATTTTTACCTTGGCAGAACAAATGTTAAGAATTATAAAATCAAACTCACATTTTCTTTTTTTTCTTTTTCTTTTTTTTTTTTTGAGGACACAGCCTATTATGATATCATTCATGTAAAATTAAATAATATTTACAAAATATAAATAGTTACATCCATGGACATATCTAGCATGTTACACAAATGAATGAATATTTTGACAGTTACGCTTATAATGAATGCTTGATCACAAACTGTAAGAAAAAAGTACCTCGGTCTCAACTGTAAGTGACATGTGTGAGAAGGTGCTTAGTTCATGGGGCTGTCTGGTGGACAGTGGCCATGCTGGGTCATGGGTTCCAGGATCCGCTCTAAGACACAAGCTGGCCCTGCAGAGTTTGTGCATGTGATCTGTCTAGTCCTTAAGTTTCTACCACATATACTTAGCCTTAATTTTTAATCCCAGTTTCACCACTTATTAGTTGTGAGACCTGTGACAAATAATTTGATACAGCTTTGCTTTTCTCAAGTACAAAATGGATAATGTCAACAAACTTGTTAGAATTATTGAGATACTCATTAAAACCCATTATACTTAAGGTACCTGTTACAGTGCTTGGTATACAGTAAACATTTGAAACAAATGACAACTGTCATCATTTTTTTAATGTTACAATATAGTACTATTCTGTTTCCTAGATTTTAAAGATGCTTAACAGCAACACAGAAAACCCCTACTTGATATGGAACAATTCAACGAGAGCAGAACTACTTGAATTTCTTGAGTCACAGCAAGAAAACATGATTAAAAAAGTATGTTACTGTTTTATAAATTTCTTGCGTAACTTAATCTGGTGGACTCTCTGGAAATGTCATAGTACAGATGAAACAAATTCACTGTTTATGAATTTGCTAAGTCAACATCATTCTCTTACCTGCTGGCTCATTTACGAACAGTATGCCATTAAAAACATTTTTTTTATTAGTACGTGTTTGTAATACATAATGATTACCTTAATCATGGGGAGCTGATGCATGTACTTAACACATCTTAATTCATTTTACATTCCTATTCCTCTTCTCCTTTTCCTCTATCCCATAGAACAGCATACAATGATACATAATTATATACTAGGGTTTTTTTGGCTGTTACTACTTCCATATGAGTATCTTTTATTTAATTAGTTTGTCTATCAAGAACCCTTATTTTAATTGCTCACTTGGATCTCCAGTAAATCAAAGTTGTTTTACAATACCAAAATTAAAAATTTCTCCTACTCTGACACCTTCTAGTGAAAAAACTATTAAGCCATGGGGAAATAGGATAGGAGATAAGAGGAAAGCTTCGATAACCCATTCACCATGTGGTTGGCTCTGTGGTTAATTATTTGTGGTTAGAAGGCAGTGACATTTGTAGCTTTAAAATTTATTAGAGTTATTAGTTACATACTGAATTATTCACAATTGTTTTTTAACCACGAAGAAGTCTATAGATAAAATTTTTCATTACAGACCTAGGGAAAGCAAGCTTTATATCTTTATTTATCCTTTACTAGTTAGTAACATCTTTCTTTAGCACTTAACAGTATATTCTTTTACATGTTATTTTATACAACCTAGTTCCTTATGAATGCAATGAAATCTTCATGGAAATTATTTTTTTCCTGTTCTTCTTTTCTTTCTCCTTTTCCTTAAATGTGAAGAGTTTTTTTTTCCAGGTAGTACACTACTCCTGTCTCTTTATTCAGAGATGTTTCCTAACACTTTTTTAAAATTTTCTTATTTTTTATTTTTTATTTTTGGTCTTTTTGAGTCAGGGTTTTGCTATGCCATTTAGGCTGGACTTTAACTCACTTTGTAGCCCAGGCTGGCCTTAAACTCAGAGCAGTCCTTGTGCCTCAGCCTCCCAAGTGCTGGGATTATCATGAGCATATATTTTTAAAACCCAGTTCAGATGTGTGTAGTGCTCAGCTATACCCTTCCTTGGCTTACTAGGCTAACTGTATGCTGCATGGAGTGAAAAGCATAAAGGGTGGAGTGAAAAGGATAATTTTTTAGTCTATAGACCCTGACTTAAGACATTCTGTTGTCCTACATTTGTGATCTCTTAGAATTTTAAAATGAATCATAATATTAATCTTTGGAGTAAAGTGTTGTAACTGTATGCTTATTCCAGCGTCATACTACTGTGTGTAACTATTAACATTGCATTGTGTGCTGTCGTATGTCCCACCACAGTTACTGTTCTATTAAGTTATTATACTGAACAGGGATAAGTTTACATACCTGACATTAATGACTCTTATTTACTTATTGAAATATTTTTTAATATAAATTTTTTGAGGGGCAGGGGTGCTGTTGAGACAGGGTCTGGCTTTGTAGTGCAGGCTGGCCTTGAACTCACTGTGTACCTCAGCCTGGCCTCAAACTCAAGGCATCTTCCTGCTTTAGCGTCCTGAGTTCTGGGATTATAGGCATGTGTCACCACACCCAAAAGACACTTATTTACTTATAACAGTCTCTTTTCATTTTTTTAAAAGGGAGATTGTGACAAAGCCTATGGATCAGAATTTGTCTACAGTGATCATGCCAAAGAACTTATTGTGGGAGAGATTTTTGTTAGGGTGTATAATGAAGTTCCTACTTTCCAATTAGAGGTAATCCTTTAATTTTGTCTAATGCTCTGGATTGTTTGCTTCTGAAAGATAGTAGTTTGGTACATTGTATATATTCACATAATAGTTCTCTGCCAAATGCTTTATAAATTAACCTGGATAAGCATGTAATCATTTGACCATCAATAGCTTAGGATCTTTATAATTGTTTAAGATTTGAACTTGAAATTCATGAATAAGAAGTTACCTTTTGCTAATTGTTACTTGTATTTTATGTATAATGCTCAATTTATTGTATCACGCACACAATTTCAACTCTTTCAATGTTCTGTATCATACACCATGTGGAATATCAGACCACAGGTGGAAGGCTTTCTGTGGCCAGTTACTTAAAAAAAAAAAAAAGAAAGAAAGAAAGAAAGAAAAGAAATACAGTTTGTAAGCAAAAGAGGAGTTTTTTTGTTTTGTTTTTTGTTTTTTTAGAAAATGACTGGGATTTCATCAGATCATCTCATGTAATGATTCCTAATTTCTTCCAGAAGCAAATGAGGCTTTTTGTTGTTGTTGCTTTGGGGTTTTGTTTTCTTTTTTTCTCCTAATGCTTAGGAATGATGCATAAACACCCCTCTTCCTGGTAAGTAGCAAAGAAAGTGTAGTGGTTGATTGCTTTGGAAAAAGGGAAGAATTGAGGGTTTATTTTAGAGTTTGCTTTTGGAAAAAAAGAAATTTACTAAGTCATAATGTGCATCACTTATTACAGAAAAGAAATGTATAAACAGCTATTAAACAGAATGAGTTATTTATGAAATCACTTTGAGAACTCTCCTTTGAATTTATGTTGATTATGTAGAATTTTTTATTATAAGAACATATCCAGAATGTAGTAATCACTGAATATGCTAACATTTAACTTTGACTGGTAAAGGGAAACTGTGCTTTAATCTTAGAATTATCATATTAAGGAACTGCTGGAAGTTTATAAGATCTCCTAAAACTGAGAAACACTTTTTAATGCAATTTGAGTTTGTTTTCTGTTCCTCTTCCTTTAATGCATAGGCATATTTATGTGTCTGTATAATGTTATGTTTATTCACTTTCATTTTTTCTTTGGCTATAAAGTCTTCATAATAGGTTATTCTTGAGCAGGTATGTATTTTTAAACATTTGTCTGCTTGACTTAGGTTCCAAAAGTATTTGCTGCAAGTCTGTTGGATTACATAGGCTCTCAGGCCCAGTACCTGCACACATTCATGGCCATCACACATGCTGCGAAAGTGGAATCCGAGCAACACGGAGACCGCTTGCCAAGAGTAGAGATGGCTTTGGAGGCTCTGAGAAATGTCATAAAATACAACCCAGGTAATCAGTAAGACCCTTGCAACAGAAGAGCCCTAAAAATTCCAGTTCTTCATGTTACCGTGGAAACTCATGGACAACTATATTTGGCTATCGTATCATACTTGATGCAATATCAAGGAGGGAATGACCATCTGTTTTCCACCTATAAATAACAGGGTGGTGGAGAGGTCAAGGCAATATTTTTAAAAGTATAACTTTGAAAGAAAATGATTCTGGGGCTGGGGACTTAGCTCAGCGGCAGAAGCGCCTGCCTTGCAAGGGCATGGTCATGAGTTTGATCCCTGGTACCAAAAAAAAAAAAAAAAAAAGAAAATGATTCTGACTCAGTTGAAAAGGCAGAATAATTCGATAAAAAGTTTCACACTGATGACATAAATTGGCATATGAAGCATAACTGCTTGAATTAGATTTATTTATTAGGTTATCTATTTTTTGCCTCTTCTCTGATCCCTAACAGTGCTATGCATATAGGTCAGTGGTGGCGAACCTATGGCACACGTGTCACAGCTGGCTGTTATCACTGAAAGATCTAAAAGGTTCGCCATCACCAATACAGGTACTGTGCTCATACTTTTGAAAAATTACCTGAACATTTTTGTGCTTGAATTGAAATCAAAATAATAGCATTCTGTCTCTTAAACATTTTTATGAAGACTTTTCCAGAACTGTTTCTGTCTTGCATGGCTCTAGGGAGATGGAGGAGTAAGATTCTAAAAGTTTCTTCTAATTTTAATGAGTTTAATTTGATAACAAGCCCAGAATGTTAAAGTTAAAATGATACAACTGACATTTAAATTGCTTAAAAACTCCTGATCTTTTTAAGTAATATTGAACATTGTATGTTAGAGATTTATTTACCGTGAAAAATATGTATTAAAATACTGTTAAAGTCTGACTTTGATTATTGTCAAAAAATTATTAAAATGAAATAACAATAATGCTGGTAAATAATGCTGAGTAAAATTACTCATTCACACAAAGTGTACATGGGAATGTTACTGTACAGGTCTTAAAAGTCCAAACAAGATTTGATTTGTTTGGTTGGGAGTTAGTGTACAGTGTTACTAGATGTGCATCAGCTATGAAAGAAACTGCAGGAAAGCAAAAACTTGGACTTGGGACTTGTAAAAGTTAAAGAAGGAGTTCATATATTAGGGTTACATGTGCCCTTATAATTTAGAAGTTTGATTTGTGTGTCATTGATACATTTATGACATTTCATATGAATTAAATAGGCTTGAAAATGATCTGAAGTGTAGCATACTTGCACAATATTTTTATACTCTAAATTGAAGGCATCTTAGTCTTGAAAAGACTACAGATTACACTTTGTATTTTAGTGCCATATCACAGAAGAAAGTATATGCTGAATAAAACCTTAACTGTTTAATGTTTTTAATTTATTAACAATACAATGGTAATAGGTGCATAGGATTAGGAGCTGAAGTGGGTAGGAATGGAAATACCATTTCATTTCATACACTTTAACAAAGCACCCTTTGTATGCACACATCAGTTTGTAATGTAGTTGTCAAGTAGCAGAGTTCCAAATCATCTTACTTAGAGACCAAATGACGTCAGACTCCCAAAATACAGTTAACTTGGATGGGCGGCACTGGTGTCTAGAGATAAGGAGTAGATGTGCCTCCTTCCATTTTAGATTTTTGAACTATATTTGGATTGTTTTTTTGTTTTTTTGTACTGGGAATCGAACTCAGCACCTTGTGTTTGCCAGGAAGGTGCTTGTATCTCTGGCCCCATGGATTGTTTAAGAAATGTCTTGTTTTTTGCCTGCATGCTAGTGAGATGGAATGAAAACAAAATAAACTAAGAAACTCCAATATTTTACTTTCTTGCCTGTTAAGATTTAATTCTACCTAAACATAATCCATGTCATAAGTGCTTAGAAGGAGTTATTGGAACTCCATAATTGACAGTAAACAGCAGTATCTGTCACTTTTATAAAAACCTACAATTTAGATTATCTCTTGAAAGTAAAATAACCATTTTGTTTCCTAGGCTCTGAAAGTGAGTGCATTGGTCACTTTAAGTTAATATTTTCTCTTCTCCGAGTCCATGGAGCTGGTCAAGTGCAGCAGTTGGCTTTAGAGGTAAAAGTATTTTTACCAAGGCATATTAAGGTTTTTATTACTTTATATGATTTGAGCTTTGAGTAGAAGTTGAATGGAAGCAGTCTTAGTTTTTTATTTCACCAAGGAAACCAGATTGGTAGAGATTTTTTTAAATTGATTTAACATAATTTGGATATGCAAATGTTGCATAGTATCTTTCAGAGTGATTTTTTTGTGGTCACTATCTGCCATGCTTCAGGGCTTGGGGTACACTATACCGTATCATGTTGTGTGAGTTAAGTAGGCTTCTGGGGAAACTTTGAAGATACAGATTAGCAAGACAAGGAGACACATTGAGGCCAGGGCACTTTGTTGACTGTGCATTGTGTTCCAGAGACCTGGTGCTGCCCTCACTCTCTCTCTCCTCTTAAAGGTGTAGTATAGGAGCAACCTTTTTGGTGAGAGTTACAGACACTGTGGTGTGCTGCTGTTTTTAAGAGTTACCTGAGAAAGCCCGCTGCTCAAACCCACTGTGTCGTAAGGGTCCAGAGGAAATTGAAGGCTCCACTGAACACAGTCTAGGTGCAGAAGCAAGGAGTTCTTGGGCACAGGTAGCCCATTTTCTAGGCCACCCAGAGTGAGCTCTCACAGTCATTTTTCATATGCTCATTGTAGCATACAGTTTTCATTTGCTCATTGTAGCACACAGTTTGTTACAAGAGTATCACTTCAGCAATGGGTACAGGAATGACTTATGAGGATTTGTGTAATGTTCTCTTAGATTACCTTTTGACTTAAAGCACATTTTAACCGAATAGTAATAAGCTGGTCAGAAAGCTTAACAAGCATGTACTTTCAGTAGAAAAACATGCTTCCCTGCTTAATGCCTTTAACTATCTTCTAACTTTCAAATATTAAGTCTAGAAAGCATTGCTCTGAGATGCTGAACATGATTTATTAAGTGATGTTGATCTTTAGATATGTTATTTTAAAAGCTTGACTTGAGACATTATCCTCTTTAAAAGAAAACATACTTCTTTTGATGGAAAGATAGATTCAGTCTGTTCTGCTGGGTGCTAAAAACATACTTTCTTCCTGTAAAAACGAAATTCCAATAGTAAGGACCATTAGCTTTCTGATCTCCCCCATCCTAATTCTGTGATTGGAAATAACTCTGAACATATAATGGGACTAGACTGAAGGTTTCTTATAATCCTCAGGGTATTACTTCTTAAAAGATCAAAAATGATCTTTCAAAATTACACTCTTGTCTAAAAATTAAATATTTTATCTCCATTTTTCTCACTTCAGAAAAGTTTTTATTACTTAAGATCTAAAATTATTTCCGAAACGTCTAACGTCTTGTTGCTTAATTTTCAGGTTGTGAATATAGTGACATCTAATCAAGACTGTGTGAACAATATTGCAGAGTCAATGGTTTTGTCCAGTTTATTGGCCCTTCTACATTCATTGCCATCAAGTGAGTATATTCACATACGGAATTTTGGAAAGTAAAGCATAAACAATCCACGAAGGGGGCTGTCGCATAGTTGATGCGACATAGTTGATGTAAAACCTTAGACATATGGCATCCATGTTTAGTTTCAGAATATTTAAAGCAGTATTCTTTACACAAGATTTGTCTTAATTATATTTTATATAAATTAATGAAATGATCTTACACTTCTCTTACAAAAGTAGAAACTTGAGGGTGAAAACCCTAACAATAGAATAAAGAATTTTTCAGTTCGTTGAATATAATAATCTGTACTCGAATAATTGGGAGTTATAATTTATTTAAAAGACAGTTGTTCTTAGATGCTAGAAAATGTGAAAGCTTACCTGGTACTACATTTATAAATCCTATGTACTTTGTCTTTCATTAATTTGATACTGATAGAGACTGTCACCACCAGGATGATTAAAAAACACACAAGCCTGATTTATTAAATTCAGCTTGCACTGATGCAGGTTTTTCAGAAGCTGTATGATTGTCTCACATAATAGATTGTTGCATTAGAACCAGCTTTGAGGTTGTTCTTCAAAAGCAAGATTATTGAGTTTGTCAGGCAGTCACCATATAACTCTAACCTTATCACTCACCACTAAAATATATTGCTCAGTTGACTTTGCTAAACTCTTGGCTGCCATGTATCTGTTCATCTTCTTGAAAATAGGAGTGTGTTCTTACTCATCTTCCTGGTGCCTTGCACATATTTGGCATTTCTTTATGTTCAGCAAATTTAGTGGAATTCAGTTTCATTGAGTAATTTTTTCTCTTAATGTATTTGAAATAGCACTATAACATAACTATAAAGTCATTTGTAGATTATTTTTATCATACCTATAAACATAGCTTTTCTTTTTTATTAGTTTTTAGTAATTTTGTAATATGTTAAACAATGCAAAACTGGACTGGTTGGTAAAGTAAAAAATGTTACAGAAATCATAGTTTGAAAGTGAAAGTCTACCTCGTTAGTATAATATAGTCATTATTTTAATTTTACAAGTAAAAAAGCTGATCCCTCTTCTGCTGTTGTTTATAATTTAAACCAATTTTTCTATCTTACACTGTTTGCTAAGGGAACATTGTTGTTTTAGTCTTAGCCCAATACTTTGCAGCCTCTGTCTTTGCCAGTTCTTTATTCCTTTGGGCTCCTGTCTGTCATTCCCATTTGACCCTGTAAATACAAAGTCTAGTAGTCCAGGTATTATATGGCAGTGAGTAGGCGAGATGTGGACAGCTGTCCAGAAAGATGTACTAGGTCCTAAAATTGCTACTCTTTCCTCGTTTCCCTAAGTCCACACTCATAACTAGGTAAAAATCTTAGATGCCTAATAGGTACCTTCTAGGTGTCAGAAAAGAAGGCGAGTCTGAGTGTGTAATAGCAGTGAAGTAGGAAGATGGGCTAGCATTGTGGTTGGGGTTGGGCTGTCCCATTCATTAGCTGTGACACCCTGGTGTGACACCTCAGCTTCTTCCCTCATAATAGCCATGATCATAGTGCTTGTTGTGGTAGTTATTGTGTAGACTAAATATGATACCCTGATTAGGACATCTAGGTAAGAGGTTGGCTCAGATTTGATGCCCAATAAATATAAGTTAATGGGTTGACATATTCCTTGCAATATTTTTTACTCTGCAGGTCGGCAGCTTGTACTGGAAACTCTTTATGCTTTGGCATCAAGTACAAAAATAATCAAAGAGGCGATGGCAAAAGGTAATGTGTTCTTACTGGGTCATGTTCATTATGATAAGATGTATTTTTAGCTGCTTTGTAGTATAATAGACTAGAAGAATGCTGTGAAAGTCTTGTAGGTAAAACAGTTAAAACTGATAACCTGCACTGTGGCACCCTTCTATAGTCCCAGGTTTTTAGGGGCTTAGGAAGGAAGATTCTGTAATACTAGAAAGTCAAGGCCACCCTGTGCCATTAAAAAAAAAAAAAAATCAAACACTAAAATTAGACCTGTGTCTATCATTATGCACTAACCTAAAATAAATGAATCAAAAATCTAGCTACTAAAACAGAAACACTCAATCTGCTGGGGTAGAGAATAGGTAGAACTGTAGAACAAAACCCCAATTCCACAGGAAATACTACAGAGAATCAACAACTGGGATCTCATCTTCCTAAAAAGTATTTGCACAGCACAAGAAATCACCAGCAGTGAAAAGGCAACCCACAGAGTGAAAAAAAATCTTAGCCAGTTGTTCTTCAGAGGTTTAATATCTAGAACATACAAAGAATTGAAAAAAAATCAGATCCTACTTTCAAATTTAAAGACCCAATCCAAAAATGGGCATGAATAGATACTTCTCAGATGAAGAAATACAAATGGCAAATAAATATATGAAAAAATGTTTAGCATCACTGATAATTCTAGATACACAAGTTAACACTGAGATTCCATCTCACCCCAGCCAAGGCTATTATCAGGAAATCAACCAGTAACAAATACTCGTGGTGCTTTGGGGAAAAGGAACTCTTCTCCACTGCTAATGAGAATGTAGACTGGTGCAAGCCCTGTGAAAATAAATGTGGTGATTCCTCAAAAAACTAGGATTAGAGATCTCATTTGACCCAGCTATTCCCCTTCTTGGTATCTTTTCAAAAGAATTAAAAGCATACCACAGCAATGTATGTGCACCCATATTTTAAGTGACACAGTTTGTAATAACTGAATCTTGGAAACAATCCAAATGCTCATCAACTAAGGAATGGATTTTAAAAATGTGATTTCTTTTTCCCTAAAGTTGAGTACTACTCAGATATAAAGAAGGGTAAACTTTGAGATATTTCCAGCTATATAGATGAAACTTTAGATCTTTTAAGTAAAATGAATTGGACACACATCACTCTCTGGTGTGAGAAACAAAGTATAAATAAGAACCAAAATGTTTAATAGATATTGTGAAATCAAAGCAAATTGTTCAAAAGAGAAGGAAACAGAGTGGGAGGAAAAGAAAAGAGAAAATGGAAGGAGGGGGAAGAGGAGTTAAAGGGAGGGGAGGAAAGTGGGGGAAAAAAGAGAAACTAAGATATATCATGTACACATAGAAGTTCCCTATGATGAATGTGATGATTATATTTATCTAAATTATGCTAATAAACTAAAAATAAAAAACTGACCAGGTACGATGGTACACCCCTGTGGATTCAGCAGGGAGTGGGAGAATGAGGCAGGGGGATCACCACATGTTCAAGGCTAGCCTGAACTATATTTGTGAGAGCCTATCTCCAAGGGAAAAAAAATCTAAGTACAATGATTTGAAATAAGATTGAAAATGAATCCACTGATTAGAAAAGTCATATTCTCTACATACAGCATAAACACTAGTTGGTTTCTTTGTTGTTCTTTGCTTCTTAGGAGCTTTGATTTATTTATTGGATATGTTCTGCAACTCAACACATCCACAGGTTCGAACCCAGACAGCAGAACTTTTTGCCAAAATGACAGCAGATAAACTAATAGGTCCAAAGGTGAGCACAAAATAAATTCTTAGAGGAAAGTTAATTATTAAAATTGTTACTGTGATACTCATTTCATGAAGTTTGACACTGATTTTATAGAGTTCATTTGAAATGGTTCACATAAGAACATGATTTGATGTGCAAGTTGGAAGATTGCTGTACATGAAGTTGTTGCTGAATATACCATGTGAGAAAACTAATTAGGAAAGCCTGCACCAGAGTTGAGGAGTCTTAGAGTGTGTTGATTGTGATAATAAATTGTTCCCCTCACTTGAAAAGAGATCAGAAACATATTTAGGTTCTGTGGTAACCTACCACAGAAGGTCGGTTAGACATACACACAGAGGATTGTCTTTTGAAAGTGGCTAATGAAGGAGATGATGATCTGTGTCTTTTATATTCTATACCTGATTTAGTAAGGATATGATACCCAGAGGAAGTGAGGCCATATGGTAGTGTCACCTCTGCCTTCCCACTCTATAGGGAGATCCTTAATTCCAAATTTAGAGATTATCACATGAGATACGGGACCATAGTCCAGGTGGGGAGCCAGAAACTTATTAGAACAGTTACTCAAACTTAGGACTTTGTGCTTGCCAGGCAGGCGCTGGGCTGCTGAGCTATGTCTCCAGCCCTAGAATAATTATTTTTGAGTAACATTTCATTCAGACACAGATGTAATCACAGTCCCCTGGTCCTGTTACTAAATCAAAGTTACAGAAGTAGTGTTTACCATCTCATTGTGCCAGCATAGTAAGCAGCCACTCAGAGACATGGAGGAAGTTGTGAAGCAAATGCCCTTGAGCCCTGTTCCCCAGAGACTGGATTCAGTAAACCTGAGGTGTGGAACCCAGGTATTTGCATTCTTGACTCACTTTCCACATGATTCTCTTTTTTTTTTTGTTGGTACTGGGGATTGAACTCACAACCACATGCTTGCCAGGCAGGCATTTATGCTGCTGAGCTAAATCCCCAGCCCTTTCCACATGATTCTTTTGGAGTTCGGTCTGGTGTTTGTGCATAATCGCTAAATGAGCCTACAGGAGTATTTCGAATAAGAGAGAAGTTATAGGTAACTGACCTCATCTAAAGCCAAAGATGGCTTCTCTTATATATGTTTTGCAACCATATAAGGTTAAGTTTGAAAACAAGTTCAAGCAAATATTTTTTACATCAGTAAAACAGGTTGGACTCAGTTTCATGTTTTGTTTGAGCTCTCAATCTAGGTATTAAAAAACAGTTTTTCTTTAGGAATAAGTAATTTCCTCAACAGGGTTGATGAAATGAGGGAACTCATTTGGTGCCTGCAGAAGAGTCCTCAAAAAGACGAATACTGACATTTAGTTTTACATTTTCTTAAAGCAAGAGTTAGGTAGCACATAATTCTAATATCCACTCTTGGATGTTTTAAATAACATTTTTAATGTTTAAATATATATTAGAATTGAACTCTTCACTAACAGTTTTTGGCCTTTGAAATACATGACGGACAAATATTACCAAGGTAAATCATTTCATACTTAAATTTTCTATGCAAGAAAAATACAACTACCAGATGTTCCTTATTGAATCTGTTTGCAGCAAGAGCTTCGAGAGCTGGAGTCTGTAAACTTACTTTTCCTTTTTGTTAACAGCTTTATTGAGATGTAAATGGCCTACCATACAATTCAGTAGCTTTTTTATAATCCTAGATTTAGCAACCAATAATGAACATGAAAACATTTTCTTCAACCCCAAAAGGAACACCATAACCCCATACTAGTTTTGTAGTTACTCTATTCTCCCTCCATACTGGTTTTTTAGTCACTTTCTTCTCTCCCCTGGGGCTTAGCAATACTAGTCAACTTTCTGTCTTTTATAGATTTGCTTACCGTGGCATCTCGTATAAATAGAATCATATAATATTAGGTCTTTTGTGATTTGTTTCTATCACTTAGCCTGGTGTTCTCAGGTTTTAGTCGTATATTAGTATTTCATTCTTTTTATTATGAAATAATATATCAAATTTTGTTTATCCATTTATCCTGTTAGATATGTGAATTGTTTATACTTTTTGAATTTATAGATAATACTATAAATATTTGCATACAAGTTTTTGGGTGGACATGTGTTTTTATTTCATTAATAATGGAGTTTCTGGCTGGGCATGGTAGCACATGCCTATAATCCTAGCACTTGGGAGACTGAGCTGAGGATTGCTATGAGTTCTAACCCATCCTGGGCTACACACTGAATTCAGGACAGTCTGAACTACATAGCAAGACCCTGTCTCATAAAACAAACAAACAAAGGAATAGAATTTCTGGGTCAAATGATCAGTAATACTGTGGTCTGCTGTATTCCAAGGTGGCTGCACTGTTTTTTCTCCTTTTCTCTAGCACTTGCTCATATGTGTATTACAGCCATCCTAATAGATGTGAACTGAAACTTCATAGTTTTGCTTTGCATTTCTCTGGTTGAGAAGTCTGACTAATGTTGAATATTTTTCGATGTGCTTCTTGATTATTTATACAACGTTTTTTGAGAGATATATCCTTATTCTTTGCTAATTTTTAAACTGGATTATTTATCTTTTTATTCTTGAGTTGCAATTTTTCTTTATATATTTTGGATACTAGTTCCTTATATATTATTGGCAAATATTTCTCCCGTTCTATGTATTATTGTTCCCTTTTTTTTGAGACAGAGTCTTACTGTGTAGCTGCCCAGGCTGACCTTGAACTGGCAGCAGTCTTCCTACCTCAGCCTCATGAGTGTTAGGATTACAGGTGTGCACCACCACACCAGCTCAGTTCCTTGTTTGTTTATGGAAAGCTTATTTCTTCAAATTTAGTTTTCTTGCCACAAAAACAATTCAAACTTCAAACATAAAAATACAACAGTAGTTATTAATTGTACAGTAGATTAGTTATTAGTTAAAAATACTAGAATGTAACATATGATAAAATGTATCAAATATCTCTGTCCTAAAATTCTTGTAGAATGACTTCAGCAGTGTTCTCTTAAGGAACTGTAGGCTGACAGGCCAAATTAAGTTGGCTTTTAATTAAATACTCAAGTATCTTCCAGAATGTGATTTTGTTAAAAACTGTTAAAACAAGTGGTTCTATTAAAGATGAAGTAAAATTGGTTTTATATATATATATATCAAGATGGCAGCACGATATTGTGAACAGACCTTTTGTTCTTTGGATCACAGTTTGGGGCCTCAAACTTAGTGACTGTGGATAACTTGTCTTTAAATAGGTAAGCACTTGCTGTGTGCCAGGGGCTGAGAAGATAAACAGTGATCAAGACAAAGTTAAGGGAAGGTTTGCAGAAGTTTGGGCACAGACTTTGACATGGAGAACCATGTGATGCCCTAAAGTAAAATGTTCACCTTCCTATCCCTCATCTTCCCTTTGTCCTGTGCCTCACACTTATTTTTGATATGTATGTAGTGTGTGTGCTATGGATATGTTTTCGTAACCATTTTTTCAAGTCCATTTTGGAAAACACAGTATATAACATACAACAGAGGAGAGCAAAATAAATACACTAAAAAAAACTTGAAGACACAATGGTAGCGAGAGAAAAGCTAAGTTTGTGGGCATGGGAAAAGTGAGTGTTGAAGAGACAAGCCAGCCAAGGGCCTTTTAGAAAGGAGCCACAGCACATGCATGGTCCAGCAGGGGGTGCTCTGAGAACTTCACACACCAGAGTTTGAATTTCTTAAGGTTGAATTCTTAAGGTTTCTTAAAAATTTGAATTTTTGAATTTCTTAAGGTTTCTTAAAAATGAGACAGGGAATGGAAAGGAAACTTGATAGGTCAGCAAGGCCACACCACAGCAAATGTTATTAAAAGTTAGGTTGCATAAATGGTTTTTCCCATTCTAGAACCTGTAAGTAATAATTTTTCATAGCCAAAATACAAATTGCAGTAATATTCTATCTTATAGAATTGTTAAAAGCAAATTAAATATTGAGATGTTTCCAATAGGTCTTGTTTTCTTTCTCAAACCTCCCATAGGTTCGAATTACATTAATGAAATTTCTGCCTAGTGTTTTCATGGATGCTATGAGAGACAATCCTGAGGCTGCTGTACATATTTTTGAAGGAACACATGAAAATCCTGAGTTAATTTGGAATGACAGTTCCAGAGATAAAGTGTCTACAACAGTGAGAGAAATGATGCTAGAGTAAGTAAAGAAACAGTAACCTAAGGCATTTAGATGAAATCGTTGAGAAGGGCAAACTTCTCCACTGTCAATCTGTCTGTAAGACATACCCTAAAGATTAATGAAAGTGTTATTTTTTTGACTAGAGTTTAATATTCTTCCCACCCCTTCCCCCTTCCCAGGCACTTTAAAAGTCAGCAGGACAACCCTGATATAAACTGGAAGGTAATACATACTTTTTTTTTTAACACTGTATTTTTTTTTTAATTCCTGCTGAGCTAATTTAATGCCAGCCTACAGTTATTCTGTCATTAAGGATCTTGGGTGTTGTTCTGGGAAATAAAACTTCAAACATTAAAGTAGGACCCCTCATTTTATATGTGAACAACTTGGAAGAGACATAAAACATTGTTATCTTTGGATATTACTTTTCTAAACATTTTAATTACTTAGATAACCCTCTCTCTGTTTAAAGTTGCCTGAGGATTTTGCTGTGGTGTTTGGAGAAGCAGAAGGTGAACTGGCTGTTGGAGGAGTTTTCTTGAGGATCTTTATTGCACAACCAGCTTGGGTTCTAAGAAAGCCCAGAGAATTCCTTATTGCACTACTGGAAAAACTAACTGAGCTCCTAGAGAAGAACAGTCCTCATGTAAGTTTCAGTCTTCAACAGAACATTTTAAAGAGTGTGCCAAATACACTGAGCACAATCATGTTCTCTTAAAACTTCATCCTTGTTGACCAGCATAAAGATTAATTGGCTGCCTCGTTCAGTATTGCAGTCACATGCCCATTGATCTGGGGGAGTTGGGGTCATGTTCAAAATGGTGTTTTATAAGCCAGAATTAGGGAGTTAGGGTTAGGTTATATATATAATTTTTAAAATTTATATTTTAATATATATATGTATGTATGTATGTATGAATGAAAAATGTTAACAGTTACTGATTTGAGCTACCGGTTTTCAGTAATAGCTAAGGAGAAATCTAAATGTTTGGTGATTCTCTGAAAGTGTGCCCATGTTTGTTGCTCTACTTTATATGGTGGGAAAATCCTACCTAGTTCCAGAAATCGACCAAAAAGTAGTAACTACTTGAGTGAGCCCTCTATCTGAGCTCAAAACCAGAGCCTACCGGGAAAACAGAAGTGGGCAAGAAGGTCGCATTGATCTTGGTTTGTCACAGAAACCCTGATAGTACATAATAAGGTTTTGTTATCTTAATGTTTCAGTTGAAAAATAGAGATAGATGATTGCTGTTAAGCATGCTAGCTGTAGAGTAGATGATTGAGAGCTGTGTTGTTAGATAATCCCAGATCCCAGATCCCTGAGCTGTGTTGGTAGATAATCCCATGCCAGATCCACCAGTGACTAGTGCCATCACCTCATGACTCTGTCTCATTTGTCTCATGTTGGAGTGATCACTGCACCTGCCCTGTATATGTAGAACACTTAGCATAATGTGTGGCACATTTTGAATGCTTAGAAATTTGTAATTAGAATTAATAGTGTAGAAAAACTTCTGTTAAAAAATAAAAACATGCCAAACATTTACCAATGTTACTTTTCATTATTATGTTTTTCTTTACTAGGAATTTTGCTGCACTCATAATCTGCTTAGAAAATTAAAATCCTCAGGACTAGATGTATAGTAGAGCACATTGCTTAGCACAGTAGAGGTCCTGGGTTCAACCTTTACTCTGCCCTCTCTGGGAGGAAAAGTGAAGGAAGAGAAGGAAGGACGGAAAGGAAGTCCTTAAAAATTGAAACCTAGAAGAGGAAAGCAAGAAACAATTTCCTTCTATGTCACCTTCTTTTTGGGTGCATCATAATTTCCATGTTCATTTAAGAAGTACTTTGTTATGGACGTATATGTGTGCATGTAAGAGTAAAAGCTGCAGGTCTTTGCAGTCCACTATCCACAACAGAAGGTGCATTACGATACCCAGACATGTTAAATACAGGAGAGCATCCCTAATCTGAAAATCAAAAATGCTCTAAAATCAGAATTTTTTTGAATGTCATGTCAGTGTTCAGTTTTGAATTTCAGAGCATTCTAGATTTTGGATTTTTGGTTAGGGATGTTTAGCTGATATTTTTATTTAGGGAAAAAAAAAAAAAAAAAAAAAAAAAAAACCTCCAGCCTTTGAAACCCTTCTGGTCATAAAGCATTTCAAATAGGTGATACTTAACCTGCAGTAGAACTTTTAATAGAACTGGAAAGCATTTCAGTGTTCTTCTGGATTATTGCTGTTTTCTGAAACCATTGTGTCTATCACATTGTCTGTAAACATTTCTGGTAATACCTTTTGGGAAATGATCTCTTACACCTGCAGTAGAAATGAGGTATGTGTGGCCTTGTGAAAGGAACTTTGGATTAAGATGGCACATTCTTAAATCCTTTGCATTTGTTCTTGTTGCAAAGAAAATGAATTTTTCATTTTGGGTTTATGAATCAGTTTTCAAGGATCAGCACTTAGACCTTTTGAACTCCTAGCTCAAATTGTTTCCAAAGATATTGAGGACTTTTTCACTATTTTTTAGTTTGTCTCAGTTAATGTATTTGTTCTGTATTTTCTAGGGGGAAACTCTGGAAACACTGACATTGGCAACAGTGTGTCTTTTCAATGCACAACCTCAGCTGGCAGATCAAGTTCCACCATTGGGCCATCTTCCCAAAGTCATCCAGGCAATGAATCACAGGAACAACGCAATTCCTAAGAGTGCCATTCGGGTTATCCATGCCCTGTCTGAAAATGAGGTAACTGCTGAGTCTGTTCAGAATCTTGTAGCTCTAGCATTTATGCTCTCCTCTTCTGGACTGATGCATATTACAGTATAAATCCCTTTGTATCATGTGCCTTTTCACATATGAACCACAGGCCCTTTATTAACTCTTAAACCAGTTAAAATGATATAATTAATAGAACTTGACTTAGTTCATTATTAAACTTGATAGTAGATCTTTAAAATTTATTCTGTTATTAGGATATTACTGTGTTGCATAACGTGTTACCTCTACAAATATCCTTTCTAATTTGTACACTTAGCTATGTGTTCGAGCCATGGCATCTTTGGAAACTATTGGCCCACTGATGAATGGAATGAAAAAGCGAGCGGATACTGTTGGTCTAGCCTGTGAAGCAATTAATCGAATGTTTCAGAAGGAACAGAATGAATTAGTTGCACAAGTAAGTGAATTCTTCAATTCATTACCATTTTAGGACAACTAATATCCCTGATACGTCAACCGAAGTTTGATGAGAGATAACTTACAAGTTAGTTCATGTCTCATTTTGTATTCTGTATACACAAATGGTTGTATGTGTGTACACCAAAAAGTAGGACCAATTGCTAAAGTTTTACCAATGTCAAAGTATTATTTTGATATTTGGGTTTAAATTTTGGCTATCCTTAATTTGCTTTGCAAAATTCACTTCATCATCTTTAAAGAGAGGGTCATCGTTTATTCATCCCTTTTGTATTTATTTTATTTTAAAGGGAATAAAACAAAACAATAAAACAACCAAATAAGACAGTAAGAACAGTATTGGATTTCAAAAACAAGACAGAAGGAAATCTCCTATAATCGCTATATTGCATATTGTTTTCCTCTAAATAGATGCTCAGACTACAGCTTTAGACCTGCAAAGTCAGTCAAGCAATGCAAGCATTAAGTTATCTACTTCAGTAGCTATCATCTCAACCTGTGTTCCTTTGAAGCAGACAGTTGCTTTTGGGGGTTGAGGGGTGTCTTGTTCCCCAGGCGATGCACTGGCTGGCTCACAGAAAGGGCTTGACTTCTTGGTTGTCCTTTTGGCCTACATGGCTGCCTCGGGCTCATGGGGGTTGGCTTCTTGATTCTCCATCTCTTTGTTTAAGTCATGTTTTAGAACATTCCATGATTTTTATTGTTCTTTTCAAAAAGACTGTTTCCCAAATGAAAAATAGGACTTTGGGTGGGTATAGACAGACACTGAAAGAACGAAAAATAAACATTTTAAAACTCTTGCAAAAATGATCTAAAATAAACTCTAAGAAAAATACCAGCTAATATTAAATACAAATGACATCTAAAACAGTCAAACTATGGAAGCAAGAAAGTGGAATGGTAGTTACCAGAGTGGTATGCAAAGAATGAGAGGATGTTAATCAAAGGTAAAAGTTTCACTTTAGAAAAGTAACTTTTTTTAAGAGTCTCATTAAGTTGCTCAGGCTAGGCTGTCTGACCACTCAAATTACAAGCTTGTGCCACCGTGGCTGACTAGGAATAATCGCTTAATCAAGAGGGGGTTTTTTGGTGTTTTTTTTTATTATAACTAATAATGTATATTTCAAAACTACTGAGTAACATTTAAGTATTTTAAATGTTCTCACCATTAAAAATAAATATTTAAAGCAGTAGATATATTACTTGAATTGATTTAATCATTCCACACTGTATACATGAACCATAATGTCACTCCATATTCCATTAAAAGAATACCTACAGGTTTATTTATTTATTTATTTATTTATTTATTTATTAGAAAGTACCAGCTTTGGTCACCCTATCTTACAAACTCTGGTGGTTTCTCATTACCTACAAGATAGCAAAATGATGTCTGACAGTTTTAGCCTGAAAACAAGAATCTATGTCTTTATGACCTGGATCTCCTATTTTCTTGCCCCTCATTTAAATAGTTTTGGATCCATCTCAAAGATAGTGGATGCTCAGAGGTTCAGGCTTTTGATTGGCTTGGTTTATTGGAAAGAACTTGAATTCTAGCATACCACTTGGTGGCTCTGTGACCTCAGATATGATACTTCACTTTACAGTGTTCAGACCAGTTATGACTGTCTCTCAGCGTTGTATAAGATTAATACTAGAAACACAGAGCTGCATTCACTAAATGTCAGTTACTTTACCCCCTTCCCTTTCAATTCCAGTGAAAAATGTCTCATACCAGGTTTCACTAGGTTTGTATGACATGAATCATGACTGTAAAGATCAGATATTTTATCACAAGATGAAAAAATATTCAGGTTCTTTAAAGATGTTGCCTATTTAGTATAGCACCTGGGCAGGCAGATCAATATAGTAGCTAAAAGCTCAGGCTCTGAGTTCTTAGATCTAAATCCACAGTACAGTACTGCCCACCTCTGTGGTTGTGAACATGTTTCTTCTCTCACTGCATTGATTATTCCGTTTGTAGTAGTAATAATCCCTAATTCATTAGGTGCTGGGACTGGTAAAATAATTGATGTATGGCATATAGAACTGCTGATGGCACACAACAGTCTCATTAAATAGGAATTTCATTATCATTAGATATTTAAATAAAAATCTATCTGGCAATAAAATATTACAAACACATATTACGCTTCTTCCAGATATAGTTCAGGGAGTGAATTTGTATCTTCGGTGAGTGGTTTACACTTTTCCAATATGGTTATATGTGCTTGATTGTTTCTAGGCCCTGAAAGCAGATTTGGTTCCATACCTCTTACAGTTACTTGAAGGCATAGGCCTCGAAACTCTGGATAGCCCAGCTGCCACTAAGGCTCAGATTGTGAAAGCTCTCAAGGCAATGACTCGAAGCCTGCAGTATGGAGAACAGGTGAGTCTGCAAGAGGCACACTGCTGATTACACTAGGTGTGATGGTATTGATTACCACTGAAAAAGAACCGAAGACCGAGCGTGAGTGTGTGTATAGCTGCCTCACAACTGATGAGAAAGCACAAAACTACTTACTGTGCAGGGTCAGGAGAGTTGTTTTTCTGGGTAGTGATGGTATGTGGTGCATTTTAGGGAAAATGTTAAAATTGGTCAGTATGGAACACTATTCAGCAGTTGTTACTGATGAGGATTAACTTGCAGTTCTAGAGGTTATTGATGGGTAAGTATTAACCACATTCATTAACCATGTCATGCTATTTAAAAGATTGTTTCATTTTAGTGTTCATCTCCTTTATTAGTATTTGTAGAGTGAGTGTTGGTTTCTTTTTTCTTTTATGACTTAAAAATGTACTAATATGTTTTAGCTGCAAGCGTATGTTGACCTCAGACCTGTTGGTTCTGAGTTCTTCCTTCAATTTAGTGTGTGTCTTATTTACTAATGGTATTTTCTTTTTATTGAGGTATAGGGTATATACAGTTTATAAGGTGTGTAAGTCTTGCCTCAAAATTAGTTTCCTTAAAAAATTCTTTATATATTGTTCATTATCTTCTGGCTTTTAGAGTTGGAAAAGAAAAATATTGAGTAAACCTACCTTTTGACCCTTTACATGGAACCTACATTCTTTGGTCTGGATATTTACAACACTTGTGGTATAAAAATACCACATCTTTTTTATCCATTCTTCAGTTAATGGGCATTTGAGTTGTTTCCAAGATTTAGCTGTTACAAATTGTGCTGCTATAAGCCTGAGTGCACATATATTGCTGTGGTATGATGTTTTTAATTCTGGGAAGATACCCAGAAGGGGCATAGCTGGGTCAAATAGGACCTCTAATCCTAGGTCTTCATGGAATCTCTATACTGATTTTCACAGTTCTTGTACCAGTCTGCACTCCCATAGCCACACTGTCAAAACTGTTAAACAGATTCAATGCAAACGTTCCTATTTTCTTATATTCACTGCTTTTGCCTTTTTCTCTTTCTGTGAGAACACCTCATTTTGCATTTATTTTAATAATTTTGATTTTGCAGATAATCCAAGCCAGCCAACACATTTCCATTAACACTTTCAACTCCCAGAAACCTTGTAGGAGCTATCATAGTACTTGTATTATCATTGAGCGTAACTTCGTAGGTACGCAGATAGACAAAGCATTTTCTCCACTACTTGGATAATTTCATAATTGAACTTCTGAACTGCAGTCTTCTGAGGACCTTTTCAGTGACTCTTTTTAGCAGTGTGGTTCAAAAGTTAAATGTCCTAATAGGTTTCATAGGTTTAAATTTGCTTCAACTAAAGCTTCAGTGAATCCACTGCGATTCTGTATTTCAAGAAGCATTTTGATTCAGTTGTCATTTCTATTAGTATCATCAATTGAATCACTTAAAATGCTGTGTATATGCAGTATATGTTTTTGGAGGTGTTTTTACTTTTTCCAGCTTTATATCTCTTAATAATAATCTCTATTGCTTGTGTGTCACAACTCATTTGATCAGCGTCTTTTTGACATTCCTGTGCTATTGAGCCCACCTCTCCTCTCCCAGCCTCCTGCCGCCACTCAGTTTATCTGGGTGCTCTGTTTCACTTTCCACAATTGCTTCTTCACTTTTGAGGACTAGGGCTGAGAGAAGCTCTAATTACTTCAATTTCCTGTGAAAGGACTTAACCAGCCGAAACAAGAAGCTGTCCCTTGGCAATCAGAGAGATGTGGTATGGCAGAGTGGATTCTGGTTTCATTTTTTAGTCCTGTTATTTGCTGAAAAAATCTGAATCAGTCTCCTCTTGGAAAAAGTGCCAGAGATTCACCTTAATCATCACTTAAGATGGCTTCCCATTTTTTTTTGTTATAATGAAGTGGTCACACTAAAGATAGTACTTTGTGAATATTTGGAGGTTTTTGGGTACCAGGAATTGAACTTAGGGCCTCATGCTTGCCAGGCAGGTGCTATGCCATTAAGCTACGTTCTCGGCCCCTTTGTGTATATTTGTATTTAACATGTTACACGAAAATTTTCTTTTTTTAAGAGTCTTTACATGCTCTATTAATAGATTTCCTGATTAAAGAAGCCAGTGTTAATAACACACATGGAGAAAGATCAAAAGATATGGTAAAAATACCACTGATAGGGCCAGGGGTATTGCTCAGCAGCACAGCGCCTGCCTGGCAAGCACGAGGTGGTGGGTTTGATTCCCGGTACCAAAAAATAAAATAAAATAAAAATATAAATGGCTTTTAAGATTAGAAATGCCATGTATGAAGAGCCTTTATAATGTATTTTTAAAGGCAGAAGAGAGAAGGGTGAAACTATTAAATCTAGTTCCCAGTATTCTTTCTTTAATTAGTCCTTCTAAGTAATTTTTAAATATACTTTATTGGTACACTTTTGATATACATAATAATCACATTCATCATAGGAAATTTGTACCTGTACATAAGATGCCTTGATTCTTCTTTTTTTCCCCATCCTCTCCCTTCTCTTCAACCCTTTTTAAAGTATTGAGGGTTTCAGATTCTTGTTTATGTTTTTATAGGGGGTTTTTTGCTCATAAATGTTACGCATACTGTGCAAAGGCAATCTTGCCTACTGTTTGCAGGCAGTTAACTGACCTCCCTTACACCTGCCTCAGGATTCCCAGTGGTGAAATAAGCAGGGAAACCCTGCCACTCTCCTTCCATTCTTCAAGGGAAGGGAGCATAGAAATGCAGTACACTCCAGAGGAGGACCACCTCTACCACCTTTACAAGAACCACTCCCAGTTTTGCTTCTTTCCAAGTTGAGCAGCTGAGTACTTTGACTTACATGGTACTCATGAACATCCGTAATGCTTACCAGTAAATTATGTGGTATTGTCCCACTCAGGTCCAAAAGCTTTCCTTGTAACTTCAAAGACAAGAGACTGTCATTGTGTACACTGTGCCTGCTGTATAAGAGATGCTCAGGAAGTATTTAATTGAATGTTCATACATTCTCTGTGTTGGTGTTTCTTAAATATTTTTATCTGTGTCACAAGGAGATCTCTCGATTTCTATACCTTTCTTTCTACTTAGGTCCCTATGAGAAGCAGCTATGATAAACTATAGGAATTGGAATACACGGTGCTGTCTTTCATCTTAGTAATACATACTGATACATAGGTATTTCACAGAGCATCATTTACCAGTTTCATGTGTGATATTCTAATGCTGCCTATATTCATTTTTTCCTCAAGTGTGCTGTGTGTTGTTCTCTTGAGTTCATAAACCTGTAACAGAGGTTGCTTTCCTTCCTAGGTGAATGAAATATTATCTCGTTCTTCAGTCTGGAGTGCCTTCAAAGATCAGAAACATGATTTGTTCATTTCTGACTCACAAACAGCAGGATACCTCACAGGTAAATTATACCTAACTGGTCATCCTAAGGACACCTGGCAGAAGCCACTTGGACCTTAGTTTTGACATAAAATGCCATTCACAGTATTTTCCTAGGCTTCTGGCTGACCTTTCTTGCAGGTGCTGTGAGTATGTAGTAGATTTGTTGAGCTTTGGACAGCATGTGAAACTCTTGGTGTGTTGAATGTATACTAACTAAAATATGTACTTTGTTCAGTTTTGAGTGGCGGGGGTAGGTTATATTTGGAACATATCTACATTAAAATACTGAGCATGTAAAAACTATGGAGAAACACTGTTAAGGCATTTCAGTATCAGCAATGTGGTAGCAACGTACCATTTACCAGAGAAGCTATAGATACATGTAATAGTACATAAACTATTTTTCTTCTTAATTTCCTGATTTGTCTATCGTTTCACTAAGTGCTTAAGGCTTGTTCTCCCCTGTGGAAAATGTGAGGATCATAAATGAAGTCATACATGATTTGGTGACTGCTAGGAATCAAACTATTTAAACATGTATGAGTTCAGACATTTGTCCATCTAATAAACTAATTGCAAAGTAATTTAAAATAGTTATTTTAACATTGACTTATGTCAGAACAAAGCCACAAAGTTTGTTACTTATAAAGATGAATTGTAGTATCTAGTATAAAAGTTATCAGTTTGAACCTAACCTTAAGAATATAAGATAATTTTTGACTAAGCATGCTGACACTTGCCTGTAGTTGCAGTACTCAGAAGCTGAGGAAGAGGGATCACAAGTTTGAGCCCAGCCCAGGCAATTTAGGGACTTAACAAGACCCAGTCTCAAAAAAAAAAGAAAGGTCTGGAATTATAGCTCAGTGCAAACACCCTGGATTCAATCCGCAGTGCTGTGAAAGCATCAACACCAACAAAAAATACAAAGTACTTGCTGTTTGCCTGAAATAGTAATATGTAAGAACATGTTAGTTAGTCCTACATCCTCTAACCATAGATGATATATGATCTAGATAAACCAGGAAAAAAACTTAACACCTAATTGGGTGTGGTGGCACATACCTGAAATCCCACTCAGGAGGCTGAGGCAGGAGGATCACCATGAGTTTGAGGCCACTGTGAGCTCCATAGTGAGTTCAAGGCCAGCATGAACTATATAGTGAGACCCTGTGAAAAAGAGGGAGGGATAAAGGGAAAAAGGGAAAGAAAATTAACACCTAGTGTTTATACCATTGTTCATTTTTCTAATAGTCCTTATGAGATTAAAAAAAAATCATAAAATCTTAAAGACTTAAGTCTTGCATACTGAAAAATAGAGGCTCTGCAAAAAGTTTCGCCCTCTGATTTTAGACTTGGTTTCTACAGTACTGGTTTTCTTTTACTGTAATCTCTTTAATACTGATTCACTTCTAATATTAGTTGAAAAACAGGCCTAAAGTTTATAAACATGTAGTGCTTTGGCTGTTCCTGGTTGTGCCTGAAGTGTATACCACAGATTTTCCTTTTTACTTCTCCATCTCTTGCTGCTGATTTCTGTGGAGAGAAATACTTAGAATATGGTTTTATTCAACCTTGCATCTGTCTTTCAAATTTGGGGTAAAATGATAGCTTCCATGCATGAAGTGTGTTCTTACAAGACACACTAAAAACTACCTCTTGACACTGTTTCCTGAAGCTCATGTACCGTATTTCCTGGCATTATGTTCGTTACTTTATCCGAATGATGTGATTGGGAAGTTCTGCCTTATTTTTTAGCTAAGAGTAGATTTATTTAGAAGTTGACCAAAAAGTAGTATTGTGTACATTGTAAACTTCTCTACAGGAATGCCTTTTCTAATGTTTTGTTGTTGTTCTCCCTTGCACTTAGCATTTGTTGACATGATGAAATAAAAAAAGGACAGGCATCCTCGACTTGACAGTCTTTGGATCAGCAGATTCTGTAGATTACAAAAAAGACATTTATCTTCAGAGACCCAGACTTACTTTGGTCCTCATCCTTATCCAGATTTCCTAGAACTATGAGAGTTGCAGGGTAAAGAGCTTTCTTTCTACCATTCCTTTTCCTTGGATTCTCATGGTGGTTTCTGAATGTAAGAAACTGCTATGATAGGCTGTAGGGAAAGAAAGAGCATTAGGAAAAAAAAGAGTTTACAAATTTATTACCTCCCTTGGCAGGCTCAAATGGCAGCAGTTCCTATCTAGAACGGGGAGATAGTATGACCCCCAGCCTGGCAGGATCTGGTGTTACTGTGCCATTCCAAAAGCCACCGCTGAAGCTTGCGGTCAGGTCCATATGAGACAGTCTGAACTGGCTGTGAGCTGTGTTGGCCTCAGAACTGTCAGTTGTTGACAGGCATATCGTGAAGCTAAGGTGCTCTTTTTTTGACGTGTTCATTGCTGTAGATGATTTTTCTTTGCTTCTGAGTTAATGTCTACTTGCAATGATGTATGCTCATTGCTTGGGTGGTCAGGTGTTCTTTTGTGTTTGAGTTTTTCCACTTACGTATTATGTGTTGTGAACTTAATAAAAAGAGGCAAGTACTTCTAATAATGGTAAAATCCTGTTACGTAAAACTTTATAGGATATATTCAGTATTGTGTTGATTCAGAATACTATTTAATTAAAGTGTAGCTATGACACCCCCCATCCTCAAAAAAAAGGTTTGTACCCATCCCCTTTCCTATCATTTTACAAATGAACCCTTGCTTCTGGTGTTTTCTTGTACATGTGGCAAGCTAGTGGATGTCGTTTAGGAAATAGGGGGTGGGAGTAGATGCTTCAGAGTAAGATGGAGATGACCAGTAATACTTTTATGATTTCACTTTAGCTGGCCACTGAACAAATGTCATCTACTCACATGGTCAAGATTTGATATAAAAATTTAAAAGTCCTAAGTATGTTCACTCAGTGTTGATAAATTATAGTGTGACTGCCTATTTCCACAGGTTCTCTAAGTTAGCATATTGTTCTGTTTTGTGGCAAATGCTTGCTTATTTACTTATCTACTGTCTTTGTGAGACAGGGTCTTGCTATGCAGTTCAGGTTGGCCTTAAGCTCACTTTGTAGCCCAGGCTAGTCTGGAACTTGCAGTGATCCACCTGCCTCTGCCTCCTGAGTGCTGGGATTATAGGTGTATACCACCATGCCTGGCTACAAATGCTTATTTAAATAAGTACCTCAGTGAAATTTCTCCTGTAATGTAGGTACAGTGTGGTTTTTTTCTTATTCAGAGCCTACCATTACTTAACCATTTATTAAATTCTAGAACAGCATTGTGCCAGCAAACTCAGAATCCTATAAAAATAATTCCAGTATGAAAACCCTCAAATTACCTCACCGAGAAATCAGTAGCAACAGTAAGAACAACGGGAGAAAAAGAGATCAAAGTGAAAATGCTTTTAGTAGCTAAAATTTGAGATGAAGAAAGAACTTTTCATAAATATACTTCATCAGAGTAGCTGATTTCATTTTGTGGGATTAATTCTCCATTTATTCTCATACCTGTGACATTCAATAGCTTTTTACTTTATTTCCATGTGCTCTGGCACCTCTACTCCTTTCGATTTTTCTCTGGAGAACACAACTACTTTGTCACATTCTGGTGATCAGGCAGTACTCTTTGGGCCCCAGGAATCCAGATGTGTCGTTAAGAAGAAACCAGCGGCATGAAGGCAAACATCCCACACTTCATTTGCAGAAATACACAGAAACTGATTTGTTTTTCGTAAAGAGGCAAATCATGGGATTAGATTTAGGTTTCCTTTTAGGCTTATCCTTTCACAATTCAGATATTAACCTGGAAGTTCTCAAATTTTCTCAGTTCACAATGCCCTTATTTTTCATCCAGCTTAGACCAAAAGAAATACATATACAAGTTAAGTTTAAGAAGTTATTATATCCAGGTAACTGAGAAATAATTATTTGTATTATGGTGGTGAACAAGTGTTGTTGTGTTTCAAATTTTAAATACCCAGGAGTGCCCCTATAAATTTGCCTAGGGTACCCTAGTGCACAGTTGGAAAACTATAGCATTAGTTCATTTTCTATGTGTAGCGTTCATGGTTTAGTCTCAGCAGCCAGCATTTTGTTGTGAACTAAACTCAACCCACAATCACAGTTGCTCAGGAACCGTACCAGCCAAGAGTGTTTGAGGTTTTACTCCAGAGGGTTACATCTTTAGTGAGCCCTATGTAATAGTTTTGTAGTAATCCCTTCTCTGCCTATTGGTCAGGCAGTCCCAGGTTGGTGGGACATTGTGTAACAGTGTGGTGCTGCAGCTCAGAACCACATTGTCGGGCAGCTTTAAGAATTGACCTAGTGGTCTTTTCCCTGAGCAGTCTGTGGAAGCCCAAGCCTCCTGATTGGCAAAAGGTGGGTGCTGATAGATGCAGGACTCTGTGGTACTTTTAAAAAGGGAAATCCTTTTTACATGTTTTCTAAGTACAAGGCTCCAAGTACCTGCACACTCTGATTAGCTTTGGTTGTCACTCATGCAAGCTGAGTCATCTCTCTGGCAGTGTAACCACATACATAGTATCTATGCAAGCCTTTTCACATCCACAGTATAAGTGCTCATAAGGTGAGAAGCAAGATGAATCTGAATCATGACCTTTTGTCTTACGTTAGTTCCATGATGCCTTAGCCTTCATCAGACTGCTCTGCTGTTTGCACTTCCTCACAACTTCCCTTGCTGTTTATATTTCTTTCTTCCCCCCTCAGGTGTCTCTCCTTCCCTTCTAACTGGCAGCAGCCCCCTTCACCTCAGGAGCGGGCTTTAGATGCACTCTGCCAGGCAGCTTGCTAACTTCTGTGTAGCTCTCTGAAGCAGGTAGAGAATTGTTTTGCTAAATGCATGCTGCTCCCCAGCCTTTCTAGTCCTAATCCTTTAATGTTCCAATGTCCTGTAGTTATTTGCCTTGTTTCCTACAATCTCAGCTAAAAAAATTCCTCAATATCCAGTATTATGCTACAGTTTCTCTTGTGGTTACTTGTTACAGTTTGTTCTGAGATGTAATTACATGTCTGCAGTGTTTAAACTAGGGGGCTATTAAGTCTATTAATATGCATATAGGACACATCTTGATAAATGCTGGTATGTGTAGCATATTCATGCAGTAGAGACTGTTAGCGTCAAAGAAGATATGTAAAACTAAAATATCCATACCTTTTCCCAGAGCATCCTCGTTTTGCCTTGTGAGAGATGGGTGTGCAGGGCCTTCCTCCTCTTTCTCAAAGACCTTGGTGTAGCAACCCTCATTCATTTGGTGATAACTCATTAGAACATACTTCTTTGCACCAAATGAAAATAATTTAACTATTGAGTTTTGACTAAAGTGTTTGAGAATTTCATCATGTATGACTTTTGGATAGGTTGAGTGTGTGGTTTTGGGGTTTTTTTTGTTTGTTTGTTTTTCATTCTGTTTGTTCCCATTTTTTTTTATTTGACCTAGTGTCCAGTATTTTTTCAAAGATTGAACTTGCAGATGTGAGAAAATTTTTTCCCATATTTTTGCACCAGTTTTCTTATTGTCCAGCATAAATTTTGAAATGATTTTTAACTTTATCACATAGTAAAGGCAAATCATAAAAATGATGCCATGTAGCTCTTTGGGGATATACTTGTACATTTAGAAAATTCTTGTAGATTATATTTTGCTGGGGCATCTGACCAGACTGTGCTTTTATAAAGATCAGTGTTTTTACTTCTTGGTGTGTCTTTTCCTTTCTCTCTTGCAGGACCTGGAGTTGCTGGCTACCTTACTGCAGGTACATCCTCATCAGTCATGTCTAACCTGCCACCTCCTGTAGACCACGAGGCAGGTGACCTTGGCTATCAAACTTGAAATACTTGTGAAAGACAGTAAATGCTGAAAGGCCAGTGCCGAGTCCACATTCCTCCAGCTGATAACATTGAAGAAAATTCTTACTGCCTTTCTCTTGGTTTCATGACAGTGTTATTCCTTTTTCTATAACTATATTTTTTATTTAGGAAAAAATGTCAATGATTCTAATTGTATCACGTTATGAGAAAGCACTCTGTGGATCAACGTAAGTGGATACACAAGAATATTTTTCCTTGATGTACGTAAGCACATTTTGTTCCTTTTTATCTGTTTACAAAACTGTGAATCAAAAAGACAAAACTTTCTTCCTAGTTTTTATAATATTTTTTTGAATTAGTGCGACTGTGGGGTTAAGCTGCAGTCTACAGAAATTGAGCTAAATCATTCATCCCCAGAAAGTCTTCTGCATCAGGTCTTCGGGGCTGTCCTCCTCCTACCATCCGTAATTACGGGGTTTTTGTTCCTACCTGGTCACTGATATCCTCAGTCATTAGCCCTGTGAGAGCTCACAGTACACATTGGTATGTATAACCAGCTTTACCAAATTGAATGAAAAGGAGCTTGTGCAAAAAATATATATATATTAAAATGATTGTCAAGCTGTTATGTAAAAGAGTAGTGTAATTGTGAAATGTTCTATACATTATCAAATATATAAAGCTTTCTATATTGAATGTACATTATACAGATCATTCATATGTGTACATAAAATTTTAAAAATAAAGGGAATTGACTGCTTTGTTAATGAGATATATTTGTTCTAGTTTAATTTTTCTCTTTGAAGACCTCATATGTCTTTAGTTGTAAGGCAGGCATTGTAGTAGTAAACACATACTTTTACATCTCTTCATATAGAGAACTAGATTGTCATATCTGTTCATTCCTAACACCTTGTATTATATTCAGCCACTACTGAGCTTCCAGAAACAGGTACCATTTATTTATTTTCCATGTAATATATTCATGAATGAATCAGATATTAGTAAGTACCTTTGTGTGTGTGACATTAATTCTGTTATTCTATATTTAGAGAAGATTAAAAAGCCAGAGGGTATTTCTAATACGAGATATTGCCACATAAATCTAGTGACTGCAAACTACAGGAAAATATAAACAAATATACACGAGCACTCCTCCCAGTCCACCCCCATGCTGGTGATCAAAGCCAGGGCCATGCACATGCTAGGCAGACACTGTAGCACTTAGCTACCTACCTGCCTAACAATGTTTCTTAAAGAATAGGGAAATACCTAGGCCTCCAACTTGCCTTTCAAAGCAAGAACCAAATTTATTCCGCACTGGATGTTTAAGAATAAGTAGAATGTTCCGTGGTTGAGCTATCGCTTCAAATGTACAAGGCCCTGGGTTTAATCTCCAGCAGTGCAAAAAAGAAAACAAAGGCTACAATTTCAATTCTGTTGAAAATCACTAATCACTAATCACTAATTCAAAAATTTGCATCATAGTTATAATTTCTCAAAGTAGAGATGATGGAATAATACACTCATATATCATCAATAGTCTCATTGCTGTATTATTCCTTGGCTCCAAGTTGGCAGATGAGTATATCGTTTAGTTAAGAAAGGCCATCTTGTTTCCTACACAGTAGAACATCTTCCATATTGAGTTGCTATTTACCCTCAGATGAGGATTAAAAGCAGCAAGATCCAGAAAAAGTCTTAAATTAGCTTCCAAAATGAAAAGGGTGCCTGGTAATTCAGTTGACTGAGTTTCATCTAGAAACTATAATAGAGACAATTCACATAGAGAAATTTGTCATCAGGAAAATGTAGAGTTATTTAAGAATTTGGAGTTAATTGTTTAGACAAAGCTAGAGAGTGTAGAATTTTGGGGAAAGCACAATTTCCAGGTAGCCAGTTGAATGACAGTGACCAGCTTTCACGACTTTATGAGGAAACTAGGGTTGAAAATGTGGCCTCCAGGTGCTAGGCAGCAGAGGTAAGTGAATGAAGAGAAAGGAGCCATGCCTGTCAGAGGGGCAGGCTCTTCTCTGCCCCAGCTGCCTACCCCTGCACAAAGGTCATGAGATAGATGCCAGCAAGCTACAAGAAGAAGCCTTATAATGAGACTGATCTTATGGCCCCTGGATCTTAATTTTCTACCCTTAGAACTGTGAAAATAAGTTTGTGTTTTTTTTGTTTTCAATCCAAAATGTTCCTCCAAATTCTCATGCGGTCAGATGTGGGCTTTTGAAAGATAGTTAGATCATGGGGCCACTGTCTTCATCAGTGAACTAATCCGGTGATATTGTCATAGTTGAATGTCTGTTAGGTGATGCCTGGGTGAAAGTCAGGTCTCAGAATGTGACTTGGAAGGGCGTATTCTTGTCCTTGCAGTATCAAGCAGTTCCTTGTTTCCTTTACGTTTCCTGGATGCTATGGGTTGATGTCTGACGTCATCTGGCTCCCTCTGAAGCCGTGAGTCAGCGTGAACCTCTTCTTTAAGTTGCAGGTGTGTCAGGTATTTTGTCCTTGCAGTCAGAAAGCAACTTAATACAGCCACTCATCCTGTAGTGTTTTGTTATGGCAGCCCAGGCTGGCCCACGCTGTGGTGTTGGCTGCAGGAGTAGCAGTAAGAGGGGAGCTGTCTCGTGCATCAGGACAGAAGACGGATCAGAAGCAGAATCACCTGAATAATGATCAGACTTGGCATCAGTTCAGCTCAAACAGATTGAAAATCTGGACTGCCTGCCTATCCTGAAGCTGAGGCGGCAAACTGAAATTTAGGGTAGGCAGTGGAGTATAGCAAGGAAATTAACTGGCCCCTGGGAATATTTCCATTTGTGTTGCACTAGAAAGTGTATGTTAAACTCTGAGTGACCAGCTTTTATCAGAATTACCATAGATGATGAAGATGTTGATTCTAAACCATGAGTTTGCAACCCTTTAGCATACTTGGGCTGCATAGTTAATGTATAAATAAGAACATCATTTTGTGTATGTCTTCCTATGCCATAAAAAGAGGGGGCAGTATAAACTGGTGAGCATAGGAGGTGCAATTAGCAAGGCACTGCACCCTCTACATAGCTCATGCTCAAGCACCATGCAGCTGAATCAAGAAAAGTATTGCTAAAAAGCACAAACTAATGTTAAAAGTTTACAACAATCTTGGACCAAATTATGAGCTGTCGAATGCTCTGGGTTAGAAATGCCTATTGTAAATACATAGTTCATTCTTGTTGATATTGACCCTGAGTGACTGAGCTAAATTCAATGTCTGATTTGTTGTCCCATGTCACCCAGTCTGGCTGAATGAGAACAACATGGGCAGCTGTTCTGGCCTTCACCATGTGACCTTGGGCCACTCATCTCTAATTGGAGGTTATTAGCACCTGCCTTGTAGCCATACTGGGTAGATCAGTGAGGACTAACTTAGAAAGTGTGGCTTTGTGCATCTGGTTATGAGGAGCTGGGTGTGATGAGCTCTTGTGGATGGACAAAAACGTTGACTTACCAGGCAGAATCTGCTGTTTAGGTTTCTTACCTTGGCCATCATTTTCTGGACAGAATCTGTGGCATTGGTCCGATCAGAAAATCTTACTTTGATGTTAAGAAAATCATATAAATCCTCTGCAAAAATGTGCAAAAGCACATTTAAATTTCTAAATTTAACCCAACTTTCACCCAGTTAAAAGCTAGAACTAGCTCACTTCGCAGAATTATGATACTGTTTCCTTCAAATAACTGGGCCTACCACAAATCCATCTGTCTCCTTCACTGTAACAGAAACATCCACAAATCTGTCCCATTCATCAGCGCTTTCCTACTGCTAGTTTTTACTACCTGTGTTGTTTAGTGTTACTTAGTATTTAAAGCACAAACTTCACATCTGGATTATGGACTGTCCACTAACTTCTGAAGTCAAGGCGTATAGGGCAAGCCAGGGTAATGGGGGCCTCAGGACTTGTGACTAGAGGAAATAGGAGGGCCAGTTTAAAACATTAATTTTGCCATCAAGCTTACAAGGTGGAAAACGTGACCCCTGCCATTATTTTCACAAATTCTTACCATAGGAAAATAATTTTGTAAGAGAAAAGAAAGGTCCAAAACTGTTAATGGAAAGGTTTATATATAAACAAGAGTAAATGTTTATGTGTAACATTTTTACATTAAAAAGTACATTGTTTATATAACAAGGTCATGTGGTTGTGGTGTGTAAAAGTTATTCAGTATATAAATTCCAATGTCTGCAAAGAACATTTGCGTCATTGTCTGGCCCCTGTTCAGTGTCCGTGACTAGGAGAAGAGGAACTTCATGGCTTTGTCTTTATTTCAAGGCAAAGTTTATGAAAACGTGGCTTAAGTCATTGAAGGAGTGAATCATCTGTCTTTAAAAGGAAAGGTCAGATGGAAGTAATTCTATAAATATTTAATTTTTCATAAATTCAGGAAAATTGCTTCAACTAGAATTAGGCTTGATTCCCAGGCTCATATCTTATTTCACATGATTCAAAACAGCCCTTTGCATCTATCAGGTTTCCCCAGCATTCCAAGACAAAAAATGGATTGTAGTGTTCCTGGTGTTAAATGTAAGAATTGGCCTGACACTGTTTTGTGAGCCCTAAGATCACGGTGGGGTGCAGAGTAGCCAAGTGCCTGTAGAGGTGGGAGCAGAAAACTTTTTTATCAATTGGTACAGAACTGAATGATACCACACCCTTCTGTGACGGGGACTTTCCTGAAGCAGCTTAGCATGGTGGAAAGACTTTGATGTCACACTTCAGTGTGATAGCTCAGAGGTGTGTCCCTCCACATGTAAAAAGAAATGTGAACAGGGCCAAACAGGAAGGGACAAAAAGCCATTTGGAAAAAGACAAGAAGAAAACATTAGAAAAGAAACCTATCATACCTTGGGCAAAACAACAGAATACCCCTTTAAAAATTCCCTTTGTTACAATGAGGGCTTATAAATTTTAAAGAGTAATAGATACAGCAAAGGGAAAATAGAAGATTCTGAGAGATGAAGAAATCTTTCTAAGAAACAGAGTAAAAAAGATGGCAAAATAGGAGACGAAAAGTAAGCAATACTGAGGCCCATTATAAAAATACTAATGGTGAAAGAGATGCTAGTTATGAAAAAGGACAGAGGACAGAACATTCAGACATTTTCCTGGAAGGAAGTGCCCAGCCTAAACAATAAGAAGCCTTTGCCAATGCACAGATCATTGTGAAAATTTGCAATATGAAGAAGATATCCTGTCAACTTCCTGGGTGTGACAGGAGAGGGAGGAACATTTCTGAGAAATAGAATCAGATCGACACTGGATTGCTCATTAACACTGAAAGAACATGAAAGCAGTGGCTTCAAAATTCTTAATTTAGGATTCTGTATCTAGACAAACTGCCAGTTAAGGGGAAATAAGACATTTTCAACTGCACAAGGTCTCAAATTTACCTCCAGTGAATGCTTTCATGGGGAGCTCTAGAAAAACAGTTTTCACCATAGTAGGTTAACCAAGAAAGGAAGGTAGAGTTCCTCCAATGATGTTCAAAAGCCTTAAGACAAAAACTTGCAACCGGCATAAAGGTCAACATGTCTAGACTGGAGCAAGTTAGAAGCTCTACAAACAAACTCTCAAGATGAAATTGATAGATAACCCATTGTTTAAACATACTGAAAGGAAGGAAGCTGACCTCATGCCTGGCAGAAGAGTTTAGAGAAGTTGACCAGCAAAATAATCATACATATGTAGTACATATGTAGTGGTGAAGTAAGGTTCTATCATACATATCATATGTAATCATACATATGTAGTGGTGAAGTAAGGTTCTATCTGATACAGTAGTTACATAATTAGAATGCCAGCATGTTTTTATTGGGAGGATGAACGCAAAGTATGCATGTGAGTGCAAGTTTTGTGTTAGAACATGAAAGCTGAATTCTCACCTAAACTAAGAAATGAATAAAACTTAAAAAAGCCTAAAATGAAATACAAGTGTAATACTTAATCAGAGTCACATTTCCCAAGTGTGATTATTGTATTACGGTTAGGTGGTAGAGTTTCTGCAGTGAACTCCAGGGTGGGGAGAGAAAGTGAATGTGAATCCAGTAAGGATATACAAGTATTCGTGATTCTTCCTGTAACTTTTATGTTTTTTTTGAAACATTCTTCCTATAGCTTAGGCCGGTCTTAAAACTTGTGGTCCTTCTGCCTCAGTTTGCCAAGTATTGGGATTATGGTTACCCACCATGTCTTTAGTTACTTTTGTTGGTGAAATAAAATACCCAACACAAAATTAAGGAAAAGTTTGTTTAGCTCACAGTTTGAGGAGATTTCATCCATAATCAGCTGGCTTGTAGCACAAGAACAACACTTCACGGCAGCAGGAGACAGCAAAAGCAGCCAGGCAAAAGTGGGGAATGAGCCTCTTTCCTCCATTATATTGTAAGCAGGCTACCCACACACAGTATCTCTGTCCTCACCTCTTGCACAGGATCAAGATGTTTATAAAGTGGGGTCCTTGGCTTCCAGCTGAGTCAGTTAAGCTTCTCAATTCTCAAATTACACAGTGTATCAACCATTACACACCATCATGGGGTTAGGATTGTAGGTGTCCGGCCCTCTGAAGGCTTGAAGTTTTTCAGAGTAAAAGGTTGGGAGGCAGTCAGCAATATTGTAATTGTATTTAGATACATGGAAGTAAGTAGGTAGACATGCTTATTAATCAGGGTACATTTTCTGGTTTCTTTCATGTGGTGTTAAGCATCAAACCCAAGGCCTCATGTGTTCTAGAAAAGTACTCTCCCATTAAATTGCATTCCCAGGTCAGCTAATATGCTTTTAAGTAGTTGTCTGTAAGATTGGGAAGTTAGCATGGTGGGGGGAGGTGCCCCAACTGATGATTTTCATTACTAGTGGTGTGGTGCATGCCTGTAATTCAAACTTGGGACACTGAGGCAGGAGGATCACTATGAGTTTGAGGCCAGCCTGAACTATATAGTGAGACCTCTTGTCATTTAAAAAAAAAAAAAAAAAAAAAAAGCCGATCTTAGTGGTGCACACTGAAGCCCCAGCTTTGGGACTATGGCAGGAGGATTGCGAGAATCCACAAGTTCAAGGCTACCCTGTGCAATGTAGCAAGATCCCAGATAGTTGTAATAAATAAAAACTAAAAATCAATAAAAATGTTTAGAAGGAGCTATTGTTCATACAAACAGTGCAAGAATTGTGATAGAAAAAAAATACCCATAACAACAAAAACATGAAGTATTTATAAAAAACTTTAACTTGAAATCTGCAAGATTTATATGAAGATTGGCCCTCCACCCAGGGACATAAGTAACCTGGAGTGGAGAGACTTGTCATATTCCTGGGATGATTCAGTATTGTAGAGATGGTAGTTGCCCATAAAGTAAAAGTCCTAGTCAACATCTCAACAAAAAGACTTTATAGCTCTTTTGTGAAAATGCTACAAAAATGTGTTTTTGAAGAAAATGTGAAAGGAATTTCTATATCTTTGAAAATACATTGAAAATCTGTGTAGAATCACAGCATCGTGGTACAAGCAGTGATATGATATAGCTACTTCTCACTTTTGTGTTCATTTGCATGATTAATCTTTTTCTAACACTTCACTGTCCAGGTACATTTTTACCTATGAAGTGAATCTCTTGTAGGGGGCATATGTTGAGTCTTGGTTTTTTTTTTTTTTCTTTATTTTTTTGAAATCTATTCAGCTAGTATGTTTTTTGTGGATTTAATTCATTTACATTCACAGTTTTTATTAATCTTTATGAACTTCCTCCACTGGGGCTCTGTGGTACCAGTAATGGTGGACTCAAGGTTGGACCCACAGGGGACCATGGGGTGACTGAGTGGCAGTGGGGCCTGTACTGGTAGCTGCTTTCCTAGAGCTATGGAACCCAGATGGTACATTCTCCGGGTTTCAAGGGACAAGTACAAGTGATGTCTGGGAGTTTGGCACCAGCTCTAGTGGTCCCAAGACCATGTACTAAAGAAGAAACATTTCTAGGTCTCTTGGAGCATGTACAGGGAACTTTTAAACTGTTGGCCCTGGAATCCATGCTTCTGGAGATGTAGATCCCAGAGGAGCTCTTCCTTAGATCCCACAGGTTGAACACAAGTGGCTTGTGGCTTTGGTACCTGTTGTCCTAGAGGTGCCCTGATAGGGCTGAGACGTGGCATTGGTACCTGTGGTCCCACAGGTGCAAGACACAGATCACTCCTTCCTCTGGTGCTAAAAGACAGTGAAGTTTGGGTGTTTTCTGGAGCTTTTTGCATCAACAGTTACAGTCCCAAGCTGTGGGCTGGAATAGACACCTTTGCTACCTCCCACTGGGTAAGTGCGTGTTGTGTTGTGTTGTGTTGTGTTGTGTTGTGTTGTGTTGTGCTGTGTTGTGTAGGGGCATTGGTGGCCACTATCCTGGAGTTACAGCACATGGATAGGACCTTCCCCAGGATTCAGTGAACAGGCAAGATGATGCCCAGTGTTTGTTACCAGAGTCACTGTTCAAACCATGGGCTAGTTCCTGTGGGGCAAGTGTCAGTAGGACTTGGGCTTGTAGCCATAGCAGCCATTGGTCCTAAAGTTGCAGCACATGGAGGGAGCCATCTTTTGCCCTGTGGAGTGCACACAGGACCATGGATTCTGGCAGCTTCTGTAGGTCAGCTACTACCCTTTAAGGCATGATGTTACTTAGCAGTGGGTGTTATAACAGCTTGCATTCTTGGGGTTGGGTACGACACATTGTGGGTTCTTTTTTGGAGTTCCTTGTAGATCAGTCAGAACTGTATACTGAATTTAAAGCCTATGAGTATCATGGAACTCTGCAGTTAAGACTGCTGGTCTGTTGGTATGATAGCAATTGCTGGTTCTTTTGCAGCAATGTGGAGATTTCCCCCCCTTCACCCCTCTACAGCCAGGGAAACAGGGTTGGAATTGCAATTTGCTTGTCTTTTTCTCTGGGTTGCCTTGTTTGATTTTGGTACCAGAAATTGAACTCAGGACCTTGTGTTTGTCAGGCAGGTGTTTATGCCACTGAGCCATATCCCCAGCCTGCTGGGTTGCCTTTCTGATCCTCCATGCTGTTTAGGGTTCCTATCACTTCCTGGCTGATTTTCAATGTTTTTCCTCGGTCACTGTCCTCAAAAGTTTTCCTTTTCTGGTCTGGTTCTTTTTCGCTTCACAGAGCCGTAGACAGGACACTTCTGTCAAGCCATCGTGGAGCCTCCTCTGCTTCGTGTCTTACACGCACATACATTGCAGCTACATATATCAAAGACTGAAATGTAAAAAAATATAAAAAATCCATTGAATAAACCTAGCCAGTTATGCTAGTGCCATGAGCATCAGCCTTGACTTTAACATCTCTCTCACCACACCACTTTTCACTAATTGTATTTAGATACTTCGTCATCAGCTCTCAGCTCTTGTCCCGTGCACCTACTGTGTCATTCAGCCTTCATCATGTCTTCCTTGGATCAGTGCAAGATGCAAACAGAGCTCGCTGCCTCTCTCTGCTGAATCCAACTCACTTTTCAGAGTAGTTTTTACCCTTCAGGGATTTTCTGCTGCTTTGAGGACCACACCCAAAGCCTCATGGTGAATCATTTGGCACTTACAATCTGGCTCCTTCTTCCTCTGGTGTCCTCCCTCCTGCTATCTCTGCCATCATTTTAATACTGGTAAACTTTCAGTTTTGAGACCTTTCCAACCTTTTACCCTGGGGACTCCACATATACCTGTTCTACCTGGAACATTTTCTTATACTTACAGTCTTCATTTTTCAGGTCTGGAAGCCTTCTCAAGTCCACTGATTAGAGTACTGGGTGTGGTTGACGCCCTCGTCATGAGTACAGGGATTTTGCCTGTCTTGTTCATCTTTGGCTCCCTCAGATCTTGGCTGTGCACTTCACCAAGTATTTGGCGAGTGAGTTAAACTATGCTCATATGAATCAGTTCTTAGGACTCAAAAATAGTCCAAATTCATATGACACGAAATAACTACAATAGGAAAGAAAATAGAGCCAGGAGCTATATCTGAGTCAGTGTTGCATGGGCTGGATTCCAAAACCAAATTCCTGCTCCAGCCCAGTCTTCTCTGACTTTGAAGTATTTTCAACAATTCCAGCTTCTCAGCCTTTCGGGACTAGGGGAAGAGTTCCCATGTGAAAGGCTACCTGTGTCGTTTTTCTGCTTCCTACATCCAAGATCTTCAGTTAAAATTCTTTCAGATTTATCTTGCTTACTGTCCTCAAGCATCAGCAGAGAAAATGGAATCTTAAAAGATAAATTTTGAATGGGTTTTTTTTTTTTAAACAGCTGTTTTGATTCCTCAAGGCTGTATGGTTGAGAAAACCTAGCCTTATCTGCCACAGAAAGCTGAGGATATTAAGGGGTGGTCAGCTGGACGAATCATCTGCAGACAAGGACATGGGCTTCGTCACTTGTGCATCCCCACAGACCTCAGCAGGGATCTGTTGACTTCCCTGGGATTGCAGGGAAGCCACGCATATCTTCGGTCTCTGCTCAGAAATTAATCATGTGCTCCTTCAATTCCCCTTGGCCTAGGTTTGTGTTACTTCAATCAGAAGTAAGAAATTTGTTTGATTTGATAACACACTTTACAAAATTGAGTCAGCAAAGATACCATAAATAGGAAGAAAAGATTTTAAACCATCAGTCTTCCTGCTGTATATATGGCAAAATGTTAAAGCTTCTGTGACCTTCTCTTCCAGATGTTTGTCTCAATGCTTGTCAGGAAAAGAAGGGTTAAAAAGAAAAATTATCTCACCATGTCATGATCACTATGCATTATGGATTTGCTTGCCAAATTATATATATATATATATATCTGCATTAGAGCTGTTGCAGAGGGATTTAAACTGAATTTAGAATTTAAAATGGAACCGTAGCCAAAGGAGGAGATAGACTGCCAGGCCATCAGATCCAGGTCGATCTGGCCTGAGAAGTGAAAGCCATCCATCCCTTAGAGAGAGGAGGCAGCCAAGGAAGCTCAGGTCACCCCTCTTCTCCATAGAACCCACGTACATCTGCTGAGCAGGCCATTCTGGCCTTGTTTCATTGCTCAGTTGCTTAGTACTAGAAAGTCACTTAGCATCTTGGACACCAAGATGGGAGTTCTGGTGGTCCAGACTGAATGAAATACAGCAGATAAGCCATTAAGGAACCATTTCCCCTGAAGCCAGAAAATTCAGCATACATCATCTCTCAGACACAGGGTAGATTGGGAAAAATAGTTTTGACTATTACGAAAATATTTTCCCCATTTCCATGACAAGATCATTATTAATTTTCACTGAGCCAGAGGAAATTCCAAAGTATTAGGGCCAATCTTTTGTTCTAGGTGGAGTTCTTATCACTGTGAACAAATTTTCCCTCAAATGATCTTTAGGAAAGTCTGTACTGTATTATCTTTGGTAAATTAACAATTTGTTGTCAAGATGAGTTTTGTCTGGTTTTTTTGTATGTGTGGTTGGTTGGTTTTTTGAGACAGGGCCTTGTTACGTAGTTCAGGCTAGCTTTGAACTGACTATGTAGCCGAGGCTGGCCAGAACTCGTGGCGATCCTCCTACCTCAGCCTCCCAAGCACTAGAATTACAGGAGTGTGCCACCATGCCCACTTGTCTGTTTTCTTAAATACAGGAGATAAACCATAATTAAAATTTTTCTTTCAGTATGTAACTGTGGAAGATGGAAGTGTAAATAAGGAACTATGTTTTAATTAACAAAAACAATGCTTGTAGGTTTTTGAAAACTTTGTGGGGGCGTGTACTGGGGATCAAACTCGTGACCTTGTGCTTGCCAGGCAGGTGCTGTGCCACTGAGCTAAATCCCTGGCCCCAGTTTTTGAAAAGTTAAGAATGTTTAGAACAATTCAATAGTGAACTTACTGTTTTAACTGTAAATTTTAAATAATCCACATGACTGATTTTCTGCAGGTCGAATATTTCCATTAAAAATTAGCATCCAAAGGAAGATGTGCTGTATATGTAAAATATACTGAATTTGGAGGGAAAAGGTATAAAATGTGTTATTGATAAATTTTATTTTAAATTTTGTTATCTTGTATCAGTAAATGTGTTACTGATAAATTTACCAGTAAATTTTATATGGCTTCAGTGTTGAAATATTTGGATATATAGGATTAAATTAAATGTCTATGTATTGAAATTTTACTTTTTTATATTAATATGGCAATATATAATTGTAAGTATGATCTTTATTTTATTGGCATATTAATTTTATGTATCATAAATGCACATGTACTATACTGATCATCTTTCTTTTACCTTCTTCCCAATTGCCTTCCCAATCTCCAGTAATCAGCACTCTACATTCAGATTGACTTTTTTTAGCTTTCACGAATTGCAAAGAACATGTGGTATATGTCTTTCTGTGTCTCCCTTATTCCATTCAACATACTGTCTTTCTACCCATTTTGCTATAAATTATAGGAATTCATTCTTCTTTATGACTGAATAATTCCCCACTGTGGGATGTCTGGGTCATATAATAGGTCTAATTTTAGTTTTTTGAGGCACATCCTCACTGTTTTCCATGATGGGTATACTAATTTACACTCCCACTAAAAGTGTATGAGTTTCTTTTTATTTACATACATCTTTACCAGTAATATCTATATATAACAGCTATACTAACAGTTGAGGCAAGATGCCTTTCCACATGGCTTATGAATTATGCATTTTTTCGTATACTTCTGGGGCATCTCTGTTCCTCTGAGAAGTGTCTGTTCAGATCATTGGCCCATTTTTAAATTAAGGTTGTTTCTTGTATTAAGGTTTGAGTTTTGTTTTGTTTTGTTTTGTTTTTGGTACCGGGTATCAAACTCATGACCTCATGTTTGCCAAGCAGGCACTTATGCCACTGAGCTAAACCCCTGGCCCAAGGATTGAGTTGTTTTTTTTTTTTTTTTTTTTTTGTACCGGGGATTGAACTCACAACCTCGTGCTTGCCAGGCAGGCACTTATGCCACTGAGCTAAATCCCCAGCCCAAGTTCTTTATATTCTGATGATAGTGTAGTTGGCAAATATTTACTCCCACTCTGTAGGTGACCTCTATTCTCTTGATTCCTTTGCTGTGCCAAGCTTTATGGTTTTCTTTTTTATAATTTTATTAGTACACACTTGCAGTACCTAATGATTACATTCATTGTGGACAATTGGTACATATACATAACAAATATCAATTCCTTTTCTTTCCCTCATCACCTTTGGGCTAGATTCGGATTCATTTATTTTATAAATCCTTATCAAATTAATTATAAATACAGATTAGTAACTGCCATGCAAAACAAAAACAAAAAACATAAGATAATTGTACTAAATCAATGAACACTTTTAAGTACATGTAACTTTTTTTCTTGTTATCCTTTGGTCTGTCTATTATTTTGGACTTTATATATTGGGTTTCCCTTTGAAGAGAAAGCGTGTCATATTTAAGCTTGTATGTCTGATTTACTTAACATGCTCTCAAGGTATATCTGTTTTCTTACAAATGACTATAGTTTATCCTCTATGGCAGACTAGTATTCCTTTGGGTATAAATACCTCATTTTCTTTATCTATCTGTTGATGGACATACAGACTGCTTCCAAAATTTAGCTATTATGAATTGTGCTGCTATAAACATGGGTATGCATACATAGTTGTGATATGATGTCTTTAACTCTTTTGGAAAGATACCTAGAAGGAAAATTGCTAGATTTAATGAGATTTCCATTTTTCATTTTGGGGGGACATTTCCATATTGATTTCCAGAATCATTGTACCAGTTTACATTCCTACTTACAAAGAGTTCCTTTTCCCCTTTGCCTCTGCAACACTTGTTATTGGTGGTTTTCTTGATGGTAGCCATTCTTTCTGGAGTGAGAGGGAATCTCAGTGTCATTTAATTTGCATTTCTTGAATGGCCAATGATGTTGAACCTTTTTCATGTATTTATTGGCCATTTGTACTTCATTTGAGAAGTATCTATTTTAGATGTTCTTTTTTTGTTGAGTCTTTACCTTTGGGGGAGAGGGTCTAATTATTTTGAGTTTTTTATTCTAGAAATTAGTCCTCCAGAGAGTAGCTGGAGAAATACTTCTTCCCATTCTATAGGTTTTCTCTTCAGTCTGTGGTTTTCTTTGCCGTGAGGACACTTTAATTGGCTGGTATCCCATTTGGTGTGTGAATGTAAATAACACCAGCCGCTGCAGTCCACAGCGTCCACTGCTCTGTCCCACTGATGCTTCTCAGTGGAGGCCTTTGGGGTAGCCAACAGTGACTGTGCCTCTGCAGGTTTCAATCCTACCCACACACGCACACACACACACTCTGCGAGCCAGGGCTCAGAGAGAAGATGCCATCTGCCACCTCCCTCTTCTGCTTTGTGGTCTCTCTCTTTGCTCTCCCTCTCGGCTCTAACTCCTACTTGAGATCCTTGCTGGGTCCTCCAGGCCCACTTCCTCCTCCTCAGCACGTTGCTGTATTTCAGCGTCTGGATGCCAAGTATCAGAGAGGCTATTTCTCTGCTGCTCACCATTCTGCCATCTTCCCAGAAGTCCCTTACCACCAATCCTTTGTATTTATGTGTTATAGGTTCCAGTGTCTCCTTTTTTACCTGCAATTTTACTTAAGTCTTCGGTTTTTCTTGGTTAGTTTAGGTTTTGTCTATTTTATTTTTTTCCGCCTTCTGTTTTTTTCCCCTTTCCCTTCCTTCCCCTACACCTCCCCCATCTTTGTCCTCCTCCTCATTTGAATGATTTTTGCCTACTTCCCAATATCTTATCATCTGTTTTGGTCCTTACTCACCCTATTTTGTCTTTTCAAAGAACTCTGTCTCATTGATATTTTGTATTGTCTCCGTTTCATTATTTTTACTATGATCATTTCTTTCCTTTTTACTATTTTCCACTTTATTTCTTGTTTTCTAACTTGTAGAGATCGGTTTCTGGGTTGTTTGCTTGAAATTTTCCTTTTCTTTTTTAACATTGCACCACTTCATATATTTTTTCTTTTAGCAGTAGGTGCTTAGAATATGTAATAGTGATGTTTGTTTTGGGGAATCAGTACATGCTGACATACAACATCTTTTAAAGTTTTTTATTATTTTGAAGATAGTAAAATACAACAGAACAAGACGGAATAAAGCCAACTGAGACAGTATAGTGAAATTGGTACAGAACTTCACAGTGGCAGGTTACCGGGATAACAGTATTAGGTACCATTGTATATCTCATTATCTTCACAATAGTTGTTCTTTCAATCAGGTATAGCAAAATCAAAGGAAATAGAGAACATTATAGAACTTATCAAAACAATTTTGAATAGAGCAATACCAATAATCAGGACAAAGCAAAACAGTGATAAAAATACTTGCCTTCAAAGAGATGGTAGAAAGAAATCCCCCTTATTTACTATATTACATATGGTCAACGTCCGAAGAGGTGCTCAGATCTCTGGCTCCCACTTGCTAATGGCGAGGAGCCTACCGCTAATGTTTGCGGCAGGCTCACAGCCACTTACCAGGGCGGTGAGCTGGTGCTTGGTTTCCCAGTACACTAAGTTCCAACATGGCTCGGATCTCAGGAGATGCTACTGGTTCTCGCCCTGGGGCAGCCGCGGCTTGCCAGGCCACAGCCACTTACCAGGGCAGCAAGCTGGTCACTCGGTTTCCCAGCAACATGCAACATTTCTTGATCATTTTCAGTTTCTTTAGCCAGCTCTTCCTTACTTCTCTTCTTCCCCTAATCCCCTTCCTCATCTATTTTTTGAAATATAGGTACTAATTGCTATAAAATTTTTCGTATTGTTTTTGTGCATCCTTCAAGTGTTATGTTGTGTTTTCCATTTCATTTTGAGAAATTTTAAAATTTTGCTATTGGCTTTCATTTATTCAAAAGCATATTGCTCAGTCTATATATTTTGTTTTAAATTTGTCATTGACCTCTCATTGCATTATGATCAGTAAAGACAAAGGGCATTATTTCAGTTTTTTGAATTTATTAGTGCTGTGGCATAAGCCTAGATGTTCCCCAGAACCTAATGTGTTTACAGGCGGGGCGTTTGGAAGGTGACTGGATCATGCGAGTATGATGCTGGATTAGTCTGCTGATGGTTTCATAGGTGGGTATGTTGTTGGGAAGTGAAGCCTGGTGTGAAGAGGTGGGTTATGGTGAGCATGGATTCAGAGTGCCCAGCAATCCAGGCACTCAAACCCTACAGCCAAGTGAGAGGGAAACCTGGCTACTGCTCCAGATGGCTGCAGTCCTTGGCAGCATCAACATGGCCCTGGTTTTAGGTACATGCAAAATGCAGGAGTTATGAGGTTAAAAAGGCTTCCCCCTAGATTTCACAAGAAGGTCTGGGAGGCCAGATGACGTGCTCCTGAAAGGGCAGCGTATGAAGCTGTGAGTGTGAAGCTGAAGGAGACCCCAGCTCAGAAGTTCGGAGAAGCCAGGAACATGGGTCATCTAAGGACAGCTGCAAGAACCACCAAAAGTACCGTATGGATGGAGTCACTCAAGCCCTTCGGAGCTCACGGATTGCCTCAGATGCTGCATGGGGAACTACAGGCCTTAGTGTTTGCTCTGGTAGATTTTGGACTGACTGTGGTCTCAGTCTTTTGTATCCTCTTGTTTGTAACTTTTGGAATGGGAATGTTTATCTTGTGCCAAGTATGTATGTTGGAAGTGTTTAACTTTGTTTTCCTTTGTACAGAAGCTCATAGCTAAGAGTTTGCCTTCAATCTCAGGAGACCTGGGGCTTGGACTTTACAGCAATGCTAAAACTGTTAGGACTTTGGCAACTCTCACAAATGGGCTAAATGGTTTTTTCATAAAGGAATGTACATGAATCTTTGGGGGTCCAGGGACAAAATGTTATGGTTCTAATGTAATATAACTTTGGTACACTTAATACTGGTTCTTAGGGATTATTAAACCTGTGTTTATGAAGTTCAAGTTGTAAAATGATAAGAATAAGCATGCCTTTGTATCTGGAAACTGAGTTAAAGAAGTGTGTCTGATAAAGAAGTTGATGAGTGGATTATATTGGTTGACACAGTGTCAACCTTAAAATTTTAGTTTAACTAAGGGACTCAGCAGTGGGGCCAGGGTCCTCACTTTATAAACGTCCTCATCCTGTGTAAGAGGAGGGTACAGAGATGGTGTAAATGCTTCTCCTGCCCTAGGGGGCAGATAGCCTATTTACAATACAAGGGAGGGAAAGATACTTGCTCTCCCTCCCCTTTTTCCTCCTGCTGCTTTTGCTGTCTTCTGCTGCCTTGAACTGTTGCCCCTGTGTCACACCACCCTGCTTTGGAGCCCGCTGATTATGTACTGAAACCTCCACAAACTGTGAACTAAATAAACTTTTCCTGCCTTATTTTTGGGTATGGGGTATTTTGTCCCAGCAATGAGAGAAAAGTGACTTATGACACCCCTTTCACCGTTAGCCCCACAGAGGAGAGACTCCCTGGAGCTAGACTGGTGGATACTAGTTTATTTTTTTTCTCTTACTATACTGCTGTCCCAGGTCTCTGGATATTCCCAAGCTTCCATCTCTCTTCTGATTTCTGGTGTTGCTCACTGTTGCACACCTCAGAATGCACCTACAACCCTGATTCTTTAGGTTTTTTTTGTTTGTTTGTTTTTTCTTGTTTTTTTTGTGGATGTGCAGGGAAGTGCTGGGTGTCTCTGTTCGGCACTGGAAGGCTACTGCTTCTTGGGCAGCTGGGGGGCAGGTCTATAACCTAAATCCAGCCCACTCAGAGCCTGGCAAAGCAAGTAAGGACCAGAGAACTGGTGGACAAGCCAAATGGGGTCATCTTGTAAGAGTAGTTCTCCCTTCATTCTGCTCTGACTGTTGTGGCCTCACTGCAAAGACCTGTGTTCCTGCCTGCCCTAGTGAGATCTTCAGACTTCCTAGCTTTTCCTTCTCGTGTCAATCCATCAGCTTCCTTTCACTTACACTATCCAGCTCTTCCTAGTGATTGTAACCAAACACCCTGACTTGATCAAGATGTTTTAGGAAACACATGTCTGCCCTTGACACCGATTTCACTGCAATCCTGATGCAAGTAATTACCACTGAAGTTACAGCAACAAAGACTGAGGCTAGACCTGTGTTTTGAGCTCCTCAGGCAATTCTGATCAGGATAAGGGCCACTTCTATAGGTTTTCCGTCTGCTTGCCCAATGAGAAAACAGGTATGATGTAGGGGTGTGTTAAACATCCTGGGATCCCTGCCCGCCTGTAGCTGGAGTGCATTCCTGCATTCAGGAAACACGCATTGAGGGCTTACTATGCATGTGTTAGGCATTGTTTCAGCTTCTAGGGATACATCCAAAACAGACAAAAACCTCTCTGTTAAAGTGTACTTTCAGTAGAAGAGGGAATAAAATTATAATATATATAATTATACATAATATATATATACTATATTATATATATATATATATATATATATATATATATATATATATATAACTTGATGAAACATTCTGCAAACAAAACCAAAAGCAGAGCAAGGGGCGTGTATATAGCGTTTAAAGAAGTCGATGGGGTGGTCACACAAGGAGTCCCTGGTAGCTTACATTTACATTTGCAGGAAAAGAGAAGAGACTGAGGACAAGGAGTAGGAAAAGAGCTTTCGAGGCAGAACACATGCCTGTGCAAAGACCCCAGGGTAAGAAAACATCTGGGCTACTGGGAGAACAGCGCGGCAGTGCGGCAGGTGTGCAGTAAGGAAAGAGGAATAGAGATGAGTCAGCGTGAAGGTGGGGAGGGGGACACACCTGTGACCACTTTCCCCCGTTTAAAAAATGAAACAGCACCAAGTTTTAACCAGCCATCAAAATGGCAGGTGTGGAAGGGCTCGGTAAAGCTGCCTTGCATATAGCTGACCTCATTTGGCCAGCGTTCATGGAGTATGTCCCCAGAGCAGGCACTTCTCCAGGACAAATCATCACCCTTCACTTCTGCGCATATTTGGTGTTGAAGATAAGGCTCGGGACAGCCCTTGTTTCACAGAATTTATCACAGACATACACAGAAAAATATGCATTGGTTTCTTCCCAAAGAATACATCACCCCAATGAGAAAGCGATTTGTGAAAAAAAAATATGGTAAGACCATAAATCCTAAATGTTATTTGTCTGCTGTTTATTAAGGGAGGACACTTCCCAGAATCCTGTTTGTTTGAACCACTGGAAAACTAACAATCACCAGAAGTGGTTTTATATCTCTTAGGTATCCTGACTTCCTCTGTGTCTTTGGCTGATTAGACTGCCTCAGGTATCAGGAGAAAGTTCATGCGCTGGGGCCCAGGCTTTAGCTCTCTTCTCTTTGTAGATCTGTGAGTGCTTTTAGCCAATTGCTTGTTGCACACCAGATGTTGAAGGAGAGCGTCTCACTCGCTCAGCCCCACTCATTCATTCTCTTTAAAGGCCTCATGAGCTCTGGGAAACAAGGGATTTTCTCTGCCTCATCTCCACCCTTAAATGTGAGCACATGAATGAAGCTGTGCTTCCAGGAACGAAAGAGACACTAGCACAGAAAAAGGATGAGTGAATTTGCAGAGGAAATGTGGGGCTTATACTTCAGCAAGAAGACAGATGTCAATAAATAGATAGGAAACACTGGAGTGCAGGCGCTGTGAGAAGAGGTGGGCAGATGAGGCTGTGAAAGGCAGCGCACAGTGCTGGAGTAGCACAGTGGTCAAGAGAGGGTGTGCCAGGAAGGTGGCTTCTCGGTAGCTCTTCCCAGGCAGGGCAGATAATAAGAACCAAGGCTCCAAGCCCAGGAACAGCAGTGAGGACCCCAGGACACAGCCGGCCAGATGGGTGAGATCAGAAAGGCGTCAGGAGAAGCACAGATGAACCACTGTTAGCTGAGCAAAAACTCCCAATCCAACCTGAGCAAGACAAGAGGGAGCCACAGCAGCGCTGGAGGGCCATTGAGGCTGGCCATTCTGCGATGAGAACATACAAGATCCGCTGGAGATGACTGCAGTGATCCAGGCCGAAGAAAGAGTGGCGAATGCGTGTCACAGACAGACTCAAGCCTGGAGGAGACCCAGGATTAACCTGCCCTCCCCTCTCCCCGCTCCCTTCTCCCCTCTTTAGAGAAGGACCCTCTCCTTCGCACTGTGAAAGAGGGAAACCAGGCAAAGCCGCCAGCTTGCCTCAAATAGGACATTTTCATAGCACACATTTTCATGAATCCAACTCACTTTCAGCATCCTTTACTTAATAACTTTCCTACTTTAGGGAAGAGACAAGATGGCGGACTGGTAGGTAGCAGGAGAGAGACCCTCTCTGAGAGAGACAGCTCAAATGCCAGAATAAAACACCCTGGAGAGACCCAAACAGAGAGAGATAGACTCTCACAACCCAGAAAGAAACTAAAGCTCAAAAACACACTCAAATAAGAGGTCCTGGGGCTACTATTAGTGAAGATAAGATCGGGCGAGCACGGCACCCACCTCCAGACGCCTGAATTCCGACCGACCTGAACAAGCGATCCGCGCCAAAGGGACTGGCTTGAGCCGCCGGAGCCCGGAGCTGAACAGCCCGGCGTGCAGCTCGCCGGGACCGGCACTGCACACGACCCACCCAGAGGCACCGTGAATTCCCACCTCAGCCGCACTGAAGTTGGAGGTTGGGCAGTCCAGCAGTTCTCCGGGACACGGTGAGTGATGAGAATAAGACCCTCCCACGGGAAAGGGGAAACCGACTGGACGACATGTTGGATTTGGGCAGGACAGCCCTAACTCCATAAGGAAGTGGCTTCAGCTGGTTATTCCCCTCGCCGAGCAGATTGGTGGAATCTGCTTGAACTAGGCCACGCCCCTGGCGGGGACCCA